>JAZHYW010016791.1:0-28401 GCA_037355805.1 Ixodes ricinus
ATGAAACAGTAAATTAAATGCTAGATTAACATATATGACTCAACAACTATTTCTTTTTACCACAGTCGCACATATTGTACCTGAATCCAAAGGTTATCAGACTGGTGGGTCGTCTAAAATGCGCGTGATTAGTAAACCTTTGCGTCGCAATATTAAAACTCGAGTGCTACTGTGCTCTTGTACTTAGAAATTAGTTGGTGCATACAATCATGAAATGGGCACGTTCTCGCCATATATATTCTGAAATTTAGATTATAAAATACGTTTCACAATATAAATGATGACGATGCAACCGAGCTTAAAGCAGTAATATTTTTAAAATGTCAGGAGAGTTTTAGGACAAACCTTTTCAGTCTACCTTTTATAGAAACTCTGGGCGGCAAGCACAACACTTGCTTTCCTGACCAATATTGTTTACACTCAGCGCCGTGATGCAGGCAAATAATAATGCAGAAAAGAGTGACCCTCGTATTCAGTTTGGATATGACTTAAAACAGAGCGCACTGAAGTGCACCTTTTCGACATAGCTTGGCGTTTGATGTTTGTTCTTGACAAGATGCCGGTCAATTCAATTTGTAAATAAGCATCACCCTTGCCAATTGGTGATTTGTTGTTAAATACAACAAAGTGGTATTTCATAGTCTACTCGACATTAAAGCTACTTAATTGGTCACTTTTGACGGTCTGCGTGCGCAGTCGTCATAGTTCTGCCACGCGCCACTGTATATGTACTTTGTTTTCATCCAGCCCACAGACACATAAAATTGTTGTTCATCAAATAAAAGAAGCAACAGACTTCTATATGTTTGAGAAGTTGAATATGCGTCAGGAAAACAAGTTATCTAAATCAGCATCAAAATGAAAAAAAGGCACAAGTTTCTCCCAACTCAGTTATACACGTGCTTCTCAAGGATAAAAATTTGCAGAGCATATTTCAGATAATTTGTAGGTGCATTAACTTATGATGTATATCTTTATGGTGATAGGCCCTTTATTTATGATTTCAGGTCTTCAGGTAGTAAGAAAATATTTGTTATTGTCATCAATAAATTTGACTGTATGAAGTTCACACAACCGCTTCAGACCGACACGGGAGGACGATATTCAAAAATACGCCATATGTTGAGTCTGCGGAACGTGCTTATTTGTTCGCTGTTTGGCAGTGTGAAACACCAGGTCGAGGGGTATGCCAAAAGAACTGTGTGCTCACGTTATAGATCTGAAGGCAAATGCTCTAAATGTGCAGAGAGAGAGAGAGAGAGAGAGATAATACATTATATTCTTCTAAATAATGCCATACACGACGCCTTACTGCAAAAGGAAAGGTTCAACGGAACTCCGTCTGGTTGGGTCAAAAAGTTGAGAAATACAGACCTTCACAAACCAAGTCCTAAACATTTAAAACCGACGTTTCAATAGGTCGGGCTCAATAGGTCGACAGCCACTTAACCGTCGGCGTGTGTCAACGGACTAGGGCACTCGAAGAAGAAAAAGTGAGTGAAGCAAACGACACACCGTAGATAGGAAAGAAGCTGCTGCTCTCCTCGTGCAAATAGTCCCCCTTGGTAAAAACAAAACAAAACAAAAAAACAAACAAATCGGTTTTGAAACGTCGGATTCTTACTGTTCAGGACTTGGTTGGCTATGGTGCGTATTTCCCTAGTAGAGATGCGTGTGATGATGTTCCTAATTACAGATAAATATCGCAAAGAACAGACAATATATTTCTAATTTAAATCACATTAGGACATCGGATTGCACGAGCTCGAAACTTCGCATAATACTGTCTTGGGAGGCTAAAATGATATTTGGTTTTACGGGCACTTGTTTTGTGGCCTGACTTTACAACTCCGTGTTTTATCAGTCATGCGCGCTCTAACATTTTATGAGGCTGCAGCATATCATCGCGACACTGCTATAGATTCTGCACAACTTTACAATTTGCACATCCCCTTTTGCTATAATTCGTTTCAGCTTAAAGGGGCATTGCAAAGGGACCAAGAAAACCAATTGCTGCTTCGAACGGCGTGCCTATCAGTGTCAAGCATGAGCGTTCAGTGACGACATTGGTCTGAAACGTCGGATAATGATGACATAGAATTCTAGAGGTAGAACTGGCTGAATAGGCGCAAAGTACCCCTTTGGATTATTTCAAGCACGTGACTCTCACACATATATTTGCTTGGAACACCCGTAAATTGGTGCGGCGCTCACATACATAACTGAATGTCAATTTCCAACACTTAGGAAGATCGCACATGATCGTTTCACGCTCTTGTTGTTTGGGTTCTCTATTGGCTCAGACCAATAACGTCATCAACAAAAGAAAATTCTCTCAAAATTCTGAACCTCTTTCAGCTATTATGTTCAAAATACGCAAGATTTCTTGTTTATTTTATGTTTAATATGTTGCTAGAGTCCCAGCCACTAATTCGAACGAAAGCAATGCAAATAAAAAAAATGGCCAGAAACGCTTTGCATGGCCCCTTCAAGTCCAGATGCAGTTTATGCTACAAACAAACACTAAGATTTTGGCTAGGTACAAAGACAAAGTGTCGCGAGAATTACACGAGGCATATGAAATTAGGACCAGGCAGAAGAAATGTATAAGTGACACGTCCCTATCTTTATCTACAAATGAGTTTGACTTTTAGAAACGCGGGCTGAGCAGATAGGGTAAACAGGGTTTTTGTGGCTATATAACGTGTGAAGTTTCAATAAACTGCAATTGAGAGTGCGCCTTGCCCTGTTTCCCTTCGTCTGTGTCCCCGTGTTTTTTCGGCGGTTTTGTTTGCAATGAACCAACTGGTCCAAATCTCCACTTTGCTATGCAACAAGCACAATCCTTTGGTCCCGACCACTTGCACTGCAGGAGCGCGCGTGCTTGGACGCTGAAAGCCCGGAGCTCGCTTTTTTAGTTTCTGATACGCTCACACTTTATGTGAAACGGAGTATTGTGTTGAGAATATCACATTTCAACAGAAAACTGAACTGTTTAACATGGTTTGTACGTGACATCATCGCACAATGAGCGAGTCGTCAGAGATTTCTTTTTGTTGAGAAAATCAAACCCGAGGTGCAAAATGCACACTGCAGAAGGTTCGCGCTCAGTGCAACACATGTATTCAGAAACAAAAATTATTCTTGCTTGGTGCAGCGTCGTGAGGAACGGCGCGAGCGTCTGGCACCTCGAAAACGCGCTTTCTGGCAGGAGTGATTTCGCAAACGAAGTAGTTTTGCAGGATCACGCTGTCTGCTCTGTGCCGAAGATGCGGAGCAGAGGAACCTTTACAACACAGTAGGCTTTTAACCCCCCCCCCCCCTTTTTTCTTTTTTCCTTTGACGATGCTCCTCCGGAGAATACTTATTTCTGATGGACTCCCCTTTGTTTGCGGGTGCCAATTCGACAATTATATTTCTGTCATTTGTTAGCAGTAATTCTTCACTTCTTTTATTTCGCTTGAAAAAACTTAACTTTAAACAAAACTGCGAAAATTTGAGCGGCTAACGACTTTCGGCTGTCCCTAAAAGGCCACTAGAATCTTTCTTTTCATGTATCCCTTCCATACACACCTGTAGTTCTATTTATCGTCAGATTAATAAGCTATATTCAGTCTTTTCAATACTTCTATTTTCGGGGACAACTTTCTCTGACAGTTCAGCAACAACGAAAACATGTTTGAGTGTCTCAGTGATGTGTGCATGTAAAATAGTTCATGCAACGATTTTTGCACTTTCAGTAAATACCGCTAAGAGGTAATCCCTGACGTTGACAGCTTGCAAAAACACCCATTAGTTTCCCTCTGCTCAACTGTAGACGCAGAAAAAATAAAGGAAAGAACCAGCTTTCCCTCCTCAACTCGCTATTAGAACAGGCGGCAATGTGATCTGACGCTAATTGTATACCGCCAGTGTTCATCATAGTCATGCGCTGGGGTTGGCAAAGAATAAAGCATGGGTCGTGATTTAGGCTTTATTAGAGTTCGGCTATTCTCATCTTCGATTGAACACGAGCCAACACGAATGTTTGGCGATGCTGATTGCCAAGAACCCGAGCACTCGGCTCAGGCTCATGACAACCGAGTACGTCACGGTGTCGCATGACTCGTGGTGAAAAGTCGTGATGGCCAATTCCCCTGAATAAAAAAGGTAGCGACATCTTCTCCTTTGACGCACACACCTTTTATCTTTATGTTTTGCTTTTTTACACCCGCGTGTCGACTGTAGCGCCGCCTGGTTTGGCCCAAGATAGCACACGGCCTTCCTACTTGAGCCAGAGCGCAGTCAAAGGCTGAAAGACACGCAAATACATACACACAGGCTAAAAGCGCGCTGTCATGGTCTACCAGCCTCGAAGGATGTGCTCAAAGAAAGACGATGGAAGCCGTGACGTTGCACAGTTGGCGTTATTTGATTGGCGGCATGAGCTCATAGTATGCACTGCACTCCTTCTCCCTCCTCCTCTGACGCGCACACCTTTTATCTTTATGTTTCGCTATTTTACACCCTCGCGTCGACGATAGCGCCGCCTGGTTTGGCCCAAGATAGCAGGCGTCATTCTTCAAAGGATGCCGCTACTTTTCTTTATAAATGGGCTTTAGTGATGGCATGTAACGTCACAGTGTCAACAACGCTAATACATCTATATTTCATTGCAACTGAAGAAGGTAAGGCGAGGGAAAAGACCGGGGAGGAAGAAGCAGACGAAACGTTGGAGAAGAGAGGGAAATTGACGTTCTGAATTTAACTCGATTTGGACGCAGTGAGTGATGCGACTACGCCACGGGGCCACGTGACGTGACATTATTTGACAGCATGTCTTCAAACCTATGACGTCACGTGACCACGTGACACACGCTTAATCGTAGTGCCAATACTAAAGCGCCGCGAAAACCCACAATTTCTTATACATTGCAATTCGGTTTATGACAATTTGATCACTACATAGAAATGCAGCTGCCAAGTTTTACTTCTCAAACACGCATTTTGTAATTTTAAAAAAAAACATTACCGTGAACCGTTTTGAACCGGTTACCGTTATGTTTTTTCCGGTTCAGTTTCGGTTCAGTTCCAAGATGGCGGCGAAGATTTCGGTTCGGTTCAGTTCCGGTTTGGCTAAAAATAACGGTTCTGTTCCGGTTTCCGGTTCGGTTCGGTTCCGGTTCGACACTCTGACTGGAGGTACCCATACCAATGAATTGGCCTGCAAGGGTTCAAGCTGAACGACCCTCGACCATGTCTCGACGAGCATCCGCGAAGCATTGAGGATTATCTTCGGTGGCCTTTGTCTCTGGTGCCGACATTACCCCGAAGCTCCTGATCCCCTTCACCTCGATGGGAGCCCTTACGAAAATGGCATATCTGAACTTATATAAAAAAAAATAGATACGGTTATATAAAAAATTGGGCAGATCTGGCGATATCAAGTAAATCAGTTTATATAAGCCTTATTAAGCCAGATCTGCCCAATTTTTTATATAACCGTATCAGGGTCTTGTTATGGAGATATCAGGACCCTGATATACAGTTTTTTTATTCTTGTAGATTTGTTTTTAAAAAGGCCATGAAACCTACACTTATGCGGTTTGTGCGAGTGAGTTATACGCCCAGGGGGACATTATGTGGCTGGCTAATCTTTGCAATAAGTCGGCTAATGATTTGAAATTCACCACTTGTTTCTTAAATTAGTGAAAATAGACATATGGTTCCAATTAGAAACTTGCTGAGCGTCGTCCAAAATCCTTAAATCAGTCATTTTTCAGAAAGACTTTCGGCGCGTGAGAAAGTTACCACTCGTGGAGCAGAGTACAAAGCTAGTGTCGTCGGTCAGGCGCCGCGCAATTGGTACCGCCTCTTATCTGGCCACAGCGTTGTACCTGGTCCACGAGTGGTAACTTCAGCGCTACTACTGCGCTACACGCAGCTCGAAGTCTTCAAAGGAACTACTGGTTTATGAGGTTCGGACGACTATCGGCTGAGTTTATAATTGAGAACCGTACGTCTATCTCCACTCATTAAAAGTAAATTAAGTGGGATTCTAATTAATTAGTCGAACTTATCGCAAAAGATTAAGAAAAACTACGGTTGTCCCCCTGGGCGCTATAACTCACTCGCTAAAATTGCATAAGTGGTAGTTTTCACGGCTTCTTTTTAAAACGCGTCTGCAGAAATAAAAAAAAAAAAAAATAACACCCGGTATTTAGGCATTGCACGTACGTCACGTCATGACACGTCGTTACACCGGTATGCTGCATGCTGGTGGTTGACTCTTTAGGCCCTGCATAGCGAGAGCAATGGTAAACTGTGCCGCGCTCGGCTGCTAGCGACGATCGTCCGATCGTTTCAATGGCAGCATGAACCGCGAGATAGTGTCCCTCAAGTTAGAGAAAGTATGAGCGGCAGGAGAGGGAAACTGCCCAGCGGATTGCCGAGGTTGCGGCACGCATCTCATAGCGGCGAGCAACTCCCACTTTTCTACCGTTGTTTACGTTCGCGCACGCCTAATGGCATCGGCTTTTGCTTGCCCGGTCGTGAGTGTAGATGTCGCTCGTGTCTTTCGATTACATAACGCCGTTTCCCCCGCTTCGAGCGGTTGTCAGCGCCGCGAGGCCGGCCATCAGGGGATCGGTTTGTGCCGTCTGCGAGACGGTAGCCGCTGCAAGGAGCAAAGGGTATGCTTGAGCCAAGCCGGTTGGGAAACATCATAATATGAAACCCTGAGTCAATGAGGAGTTTGCGCATTATTTGATTTATCCTTATCTCAGGGTTTTAGATTATGACGGTAACCTAGCGTTGTTTACCCAGTATTTCGCAAAATCGCTGAACAATCTTTTTACAAGCGACTCGTAAAGCCGCGCGTCAGAATTTTAGAGACGCGCAATTAAGATTCTTTGTTGTTGTCCTTCTTGGCGACACGTCAAAACTTTGTCCGGCGGCATATCGGAACTTTCTGCTTGTAGCGCCAATGCGCGCCAATGCCGAAACATTCTGCACAATTATTCTCCCGGCTGCCAGGAGATAGACACAGCCTAATTCTAGAAATAATCTAGAAGAGTACCTTTAGGAAAACGATCTATTGTCGCGAAGTGGGTTGCAGCGCACACGTTGACGAGACGGGACTTGAAAGGTAATCCCAGATAGATGTCGGCACGGCCACGACGGAATCACCGCTCCCGACACAAAAACGAGAAGGAAAGGTCGTCCGTGAAGAATCAACGATTAACGGCGCACGAACCCGTCCGCTCTTTAAAAACGAGCGCTGAACGCATAACAAAAAATTCTTGCGGCTGCTGCTGAAATCGCTTGCAGAAACGAAGATTCGCAGCTTCCCACGCGGGCTGGAGACCACCTAACTTCCATGGATCCCGCATCCGTAAAACCACGCGGCTCGCCGCACACAATCTATCTGCGCTTTCAGCTTGGGAGAGAGAAAAGTAAGAGGACAGGCCAAAACGGGAGTGCACAACTCGAAGGACTTATCTTATGGGGAATCAACGATGCCGGATTCGTCACGCCTTGTACCCAAGGCTGATAGTGCAGTGAATGCTGTCGTGTGGCCTTAAGGGCTCCAGGCGAGCGCTGTGCCCTGCATTCATCATCCTGCGCCTAGACTGTAGTCACAGCGACCCTCACCGGAGACACGATTGGCTAAAACATGCATAGCGTCTACCCTGCGCTGTCAATACCGAGTGAACAACAGAGCTCTCTGACGTCCAACTTCTGAACGCCCAAACTGTCTAGCTCGAAAGTGACCGAAGATGATGCGAGGTTTGAAGATACTATGTTTTACGCCGTATAACCCAGATCATAATTTCAAATAAAGAAATAAAGCGCGACTATTTCTTTTTGCGCACGATGTCCACAAGTAAATAAATAAATAAATAAATGTGTATATATATATTTTTTTTACCCAACAAATTTAAAATTATGAGTACACTTTTAGGTTCGCGTTTTTTAAATTTCAAATATTTTTACGAAGGAGTTGCACATAAAAGACACCACTTTCAACACACGATGAATCGCAGACGCTCGCAAGCGGATGGTTACGATGCTGCGAGAGAAGGTTTTTGAAAGATGCTGCGTAGGGCGCAACGGCTTCGCAGGCGTTCGAAAGGAAAAGGATTCGGGACGACGAAGTAGCGTCTTGCATCTTCAGTAAGCTAACGGTTCGTGTTTCCCCGCTCAATTTAGCGGGGGAAACACGAACAAAGTTGGATTTCACTGCTAGATTTAGCGGGAAATTGACGTCAAGTGATATAAGTACCAATTCAATTTCTCGCTAAATTTAGCGGGGTGGTCACTTGATGGCGACGCCGACACCGCTTAACTCGGAAACGGGCACCTATGAGGCTGCGATCTCAAATCCATTATTTGATTAACTCGCTTTCCGATCTGATGCACTTCGTCATAATGTCACACGTCAAACATACAACCAAATTTCATTTGTCTTTCAATCTTCAAATATGTGCAATTGGTTAAATGGTCCAAATACCTGGAATAACTTCACTTTAACGATGTTAACAATAATTAGCCAATTATCTGAGACTCATGCCGTATAGATCAATCAACTTGGCTTGTGCAGATTCTTATGACACTTATTGCTTGCACGACCGAAACAGGCCCATATATCATTATCAGGGGCAATATTTGCACGCGTATATCGCGAAACAAAGGCCGTATTTACGCACTTATACGGCCGCATCTGGCAGTGATTAGCCCGCCTATGTATGGCGATATCGGGGCGTATTTGCTCCCATATATTCCCTATTTGACTACTTATATTATCATATCAGGACGTATATGAAATATATCAGGGCCACTTATCTGACATTTTCGTTGCGGGAGGTAAGCACGACAAAGAAGCAGGTGAGCGGCAATGCAAGGACAGTTGATTTGGTGTCGGTTGTCGTCCAAGGACAATACCTAATAATTTGCTGACACTAATCATCTGTGTCCACGCCACGAAGCAAACAATTTCTAACTTTGAAGGAGAATGCCGCTGAGTGACTTGAAGAAATAGAATGTTGGTTGTTCCCAAAAGTGGACACCAAGCATCGTCCGACTTCACTTTGCCACACGAGACTTACACAAGTTGCAGTGGTCGCGGGATGCAGAAGAAATCACCATTACGGAATGAAAGTGAAATGGCTTGGACAGCAAACAAACATTGTTGCGAGCTTGCTGCATTGACGCAGAAACTACCAGGAAAATGTGCGGATTAGAGGCCAGCCCTGCAGTTCCAGTGCATCAGATGTCAGTGGCGGCACATGACGTAAGATTACAAGATCGGCATCGGTGAGTAGAAGTTACCACTCGACCAAACTGAACACAGACGTGCCAGGAGCGTCATCCGACAACAAGGAGTACAGGTACAACAACTGAACGCCTGACACGAGACTGTCGCAGAAAGAACTCATTATGGAACCATTTGCTAAGAATCCATAATTATGTAATCAAGTGTAAATAAACACATTTGATACACTAACCAAAAAAACATATTTACGCTTGCCTCTTACGCCTTCAGAGTCTAGACACCAAGAATTGTGTTCACTGCACGCGCTGGACCTTTTGAGGACACTCGCATCTCCGACCCTTCAATATTAATTAATGAGACACACCAGACTGGCAGACTTGTTGCATGGGGCTGCACTCGTTCCACCTCTTCTGAACATGTGGTGCATCCGAAAACAAACTCTAGTGATGTGAAAATGTTATTTATTAATGTATTCCCTCCAGTGATGTGAAAATGTTATTTATTAATTTATTCCCTCCCGGGGCCTTCGTAGGCATTCCAGAGAGGATACTTAAAACTACACACATGATAATAACATCATAGCACACTGACATTAATGAGCACAAAACCAGCCCAGCTACCAAACATAAATATTACACTCGTAAAGAAATAATTATTGCTGTAACTTACGATACGATACGATACGAACTTTATTTTTCACCACAAATACAAGTGGTGAATGGGAGGCCGGAGAAAAAGCTGCAGAAATGCAGCTTGACGAGGCTCCGGGCCCCCATTCAGCAGCTACGACGGAGTACATATAATACAGTGGTCAAAAAGAGAAAATCAAATGAACAAATTGAATATTTGGCTGTTTGACAATTGCACAATATCTATGTTTTTAACAAAATATTCGTTCAGAATAGACGGTAAAACATAACTAATTTTTTGTTTTCCATAGTTGGTCCTACATTTTGGAATTCGCCAGGGCTGGTGATTTCTCGATGAATAATAATCGCTTTTTTCTTTTAAATCGGACAGTTGAAGAATTATATTTGAGCGTCCTAATGCCGCATATTTATACGCCATCGTTAAACGATAGTTATAGATTTGGTGTATATTGATAATCTTATATGATTTGAACAGTGAATGCGTATGATGTATGTAGGAAACGTTACCTATTATTCTTAGCACTTTTTTTGCAATAAGTGTATCATATGTAAGTTTGAGAAAGACGTATTACCCCAGATAAGGGTGCAGTAACATAAATGAGAATAAAATAAGGAATTGTACAAAACCTTTTTTACACTGGTTGGAAGGACGTGCCTATGCTTATTTAGAATTCCTGCGGCTTTGCCTAATTTAGAGCAGAGATATTTCACGTGATTGCTCCAGAGCATGTCTTCGGAAAAAATGACTCCGAGAGTTTTTACGCTATTTACAAATTCAATGTTTGAAGACCCGAAATTAAGAGGAGCATAAACTCGGTTACTTGAACCGCGTGGGCGAAACATTATTGCTTTTGTTTTTGAAGTATTTATATTCAGACAATTGGACTGAGACCATACTTTTAACTTTGAAAGAAATGCGTTAGCTTTATTTATGAGGCCCTCTTCGGATATATCAGAAAAAATATACTCGTGTCATCCGCATAAATTATATATTTACAGTTTGAATCAATGTTCACAATATCATTAATATATAACAGAAAAAGAAGTGGTCCTAGAATACTTCCTTGGGGCACTCCAGCTGATATGGTTAATGAAATTGATTTCTCATTATTAATTTGCACAAACTGGGTACGATATTCTAAATAAGATTTGATTAGTGCATGTGGAAGATCACGAATGCCATAAGCATATAGTTTATCTAACAAAATGGAATGATTTATACAGTCAAACGCTTTGCTGAAGTCTAAAAATATCCCAAGCGTTAAGGTTTTTTCTTCGAAATTTTTAAGTATTTCTTCTTTTTGAACCAATAATGCAGTCTCTGTTGACCTATTTTTTCGAAATCCAAATTGACAATCAGTAATTATAGAGTGCTTATCACAGAAATTAACAACACGAGAGTGAATTATTTTTTCTAGACTTTTTGAGAACACAGGAAGTATAGATATTGGACGGTAGTTCCCTAGTTCATTTTTGTTACCTGCTTTAAACAGCGCTAAAACTTTGGCAGTTTGCATTTTTTGGGGAAAAGTGCCAGATGATATTGCGAGGTTGAATATGTATTTTAGACATGGAGCAATGATATCTATCACATATTTTATAGGTTTAATTTGCAAGTCATCGGCATCACGACTGTGATTATTATTAAGAGACAAAATAGAAGAACAAACCTCAGTTTCATCAGTAGGGTAGATAAATAGTGATTCCGAGATTGACCTAATGTGATCTGACGCTTCAGGATTGTAAGGGCTATTAGCTATATTCACGAAATAGCTGTTAAATGCATTTGCCAAATTCGAACCACTCAATATTTCGCCGTTATGGTTTATGTTTTCAATTTTGTTTGATTTATAAGACATATTAAGAACACTGTTTATACGTTTCCATAATAAATCGGCTTTCTTTAGGCACTCAACATCAAATAAATTAGAGTAGTAGAGTTTTTTCGATTTTCTAATTTCCCTAGTTAATTGATTTCTATATTTTTTGAATTGTTCAAGTGCCGTTTTTTCACGAGTTGAAAGAAATATTTGATAAAGTTGATATTTTCTACGTGTTTTTTTAAAAAGTGTAGGGGTCATCCATGGCTTTCGTCCCTTTTTGGCAATTTTAATGGTTTTATCTGGGAAACAGTCAGAATAAAGCTGCTTAAACTTTTTAATAAACGTGTTGTATGCGGTATCTACGTCATCAGAATGGAATACATCGGCCCAATCTGTAGTCATTAATTTCTGCCTAAATGTATCTAGAGTCGCTTGAGTAATGTTTTGAACAGTCACAGTATCTGAATTGCGTTTACATACTTCTCGTGCTGTATCGACTAGCATAAATATGGGCAAATGATCGCTAATATCAGAACTTACTACACCAGCCCTGACCTTTTCCTTGTCAAAATTTGTAATAAATAGATCAATTAATGTAGATGTAAACAATGTAGTGCGCGTGGGGTGGTTTATAACATTATAGAAGTTATTGGCCGTTAGTAGTAGCAGCAACTCCGAGGCGTTTGGAGTATCGTTTAACAAATTTATATTTAAGTCACCGCCAACAAAAAGATAGTACTTGCATTCATTAGCGTGACACAACAGTTTATCTAAAAAAGCAAGAAAAAGGTTAACATTTCCGCTGGCTGGACGATAGACAACAGAAAACATAAATTGCTTTTGTTTAAGAGACAATATTTCATAGTCATCTGTTAGGCATGTATACTCTGGAACAACTTCAAAGTCATCACTAGCAGTCAGTATCGAAACACCACCACCACGCCCACAAACGCGGTTTTGATAAAAGTGAGTATATTGGGAAAGAACAAAAAAATCGGAGTCATCTCGATACCAAGTTTCGGTGAACATTATCACGTCAAATGAGAATTCAAAAGATCGAAAAAGAAACGTAAGCTCGTCCAGCTTTGATCTGGCTGATCTAACATTTAAATGAAACAGTTTCAAAAGCTTGTGTGTTGATTTATCACTATCAGTGCCGATATCCTGGGGCAGAAACAAATTAGTGACTGTCATTTCACAAAAAAAAAATCAAAAGCGTACACAAGTCTTTATTCAGCAGATTTCTGTCTTAGCAGATCTTAACGAGATCGTCCTCATGTTCGATGTTACGTCCTCATGTTCGATGTTACACGAAAGTAACATCCGTTAGTTTCTGGAAGTGGCGGTGACGGCATTTTGTTACACTTGGAGTATGGTAAGTAATCTCAATAGGGAGTTTTAGTACATCGTATTCAAAGGCCCGCTACCACCACGGGCGCGCGCTGCAGAGCATTCATCGAAGTGGCAGCGCAAGTTCCTCTACACATAGCGTGGCGTGAAAACACGATCTTCTAAAACTCTCTTTAAGTAACTCGTTGATATTTGACTAACCAACGAGCAACGTTATTTCGTTACTCTTTTTTAGCAACGTGCACTAAACTGGTTGTAACACAGTGGTCGGCCAAACTTCAAAATGAATAGAAATGTTTGGAGTAAACTTGGACTGAATTGCATCTATAACCAGTGCTGCCTGTCTCTCAGATGCTACTATAATGTGGGCTCTTCCGGAACGTACAGGCGAACTATCGAGAACGATCGAAACTTAAGGCTGTGCTTGCGTGTAACGTGTATCGTAAATACGATTGCTAATTGTTTCTGATGTCTGAATATGCGTGGTTAATCAATGAAAAACGTTTTTCTGACTGCCGTTCAGAGTGTCCGATCAAACAAGCTGCTCCTTATCGGGCGAACGACAACGAAGTTTCACCATTTCTTGAACAAATTTGTGAAAGGTAAAAAGCTAGATTGTCTACAAAAACAAAATACTATTGTAACCACAATGCACTGTCAAATAACAAATCATGACCTTTTTTTAGTTTTTAGCGTGTGCGTTTTCTTCAAAGTAGAGTTAGTGTAAGATCTTTTACCGGTCACATCTCGACAGCACTCGCATTTACTGCCTCACTCAACTAAAACTTACAGCTGATGGTGAGAGCGTTGATTGGTGGCGTCGAAGCCACAGGCAGCCAGATCGACGAAAAGGGACAGCAACGGGACTGGTGGACGAACTCCACCTGGGAAAAGTACAGCGCCAGAATGGACTGCCTGCGAAAGTCGCTCAGCTGGGTAAGATTTGTTTGTATCTTGGATAGTGATCGAAATCTAAACTATTGCATGAAGTTTCTATTTCTTGTCCGAGCCTTCCTTTAGTTAAAAGAAATAGAACCACTATGAAAGCAACCTTTAATTTATTTATTTCAAAATACTGTCAGTCCCAATAGGGATTTTAACAGGAAATGACACGAAATACAAGAAAATTGCATGCATCATGATTGGTACTTCAAAGTCAAAACATGATCATAAATCCTATTGAACAGTGCATAAAAAGAAACAATTCAAAATTTAGGTCCATAAAAAACAAACAATAAAAAACAGCAGGCCAACCCTGGTTATACAATAAAAAAGGTAATCTTACATCACTGATCTTTGTGTGACTAAGTAACTAGATGTGCTAGGAATCGGGTTACTGTGGCGCTGCTGGTGATAAAATGATCTAGTTCTCTTCTCTGATGGAGAAACAAATATGACCGAAAACTGTCGTTTGAAGGAATAACCAGACAGGGTTCTACAGTGTTTATGCTTGCTTCCTCTAATATTTGAAAACGAAACATCCTCGGACTTGTCAACTTTAAAGGGATTTTGATGAAGAAAGTACAATAATTTCTGCCTAAGCTGTTTACCTCTGCTAGCTAAGGTTAAAAGACGATTTTTTATAATGTTCAGTTGGTGAGTCCGTACGCCTGTATGTATTGTAAAATTATATTTATATAATGGTATTACGTTGTATTTTCTCCAGTTTAGACATGTTGGCTTTTGGGAAGGAACCAAACACTATTGGCGTATTCTAGTGCGGGCCTAATTAGGCTAGTGTAAGCCAGGAGCTTTGTGGCTGCCGTGGCTAATTTAAGTAATATTTTCAATTACGTGTGTCTTTGCATGCTTGTGCTATCACATAAGCGACCTGACAATTCCAACGTACGTATGAGACATTTATTAGACATAAAGATTTACACTGATTAACCCGTGATAAGTGAGTTCGCTTAGTCCATACGAAAATTCAAAAATACATTTTGTTCTTCTTTTAGACATGCACAAATATTTGTTGACGTTCAGAGTTATCTGCCAGTCAGAACACCAGTCATTTATAAATTGAAGTGAGTTATTGAGAACAATATGATCATCAAATAAGTTTATTTCCCGGTATATTACACAGTCATTGGCGAACAGACAAATATTAACAGGAATGTTGTTAGTTCTGTCATTTATGAAAGTAATGAAGAGAACTGGGGCAGCACGGAGTCCTGTGGGACGCCGGAAAAATCCTTGATGGTCTCTGATACCTCTTGCTCATATTGGAAGAATAGAAAACAATTTGAGCGGTAGTTTTCTATCCAGCTGACGATGTGTCTCTTCCCTACGGAATGGTTTTATTTAGTAATTAATTTGCTGTGTGAGACGCGGTCGAAGCCTTTTGAAAAAATCGAGATATAAAGATCAGCAGAACCCATCCTTTGGGAATGATTATCTACGTTAATGCGAATAGCATCAAACGGTGCGGAGTTATGCGCGTTCGTCAGGTGGCCGGCACACTCTGGATACGCCAGCCCACTCTTGAGGCGATTCTAAATTTGTTGACACTTTCACAGCCCTGCGCACGATCTCCGCAGCCCAGCACGTGCGTTTGTGTCACTTAGGAAGGCGAGCAAAGCACGCGCCATACGCACAAACACTCAAAATGGTACCGACCAGACTTTCTGGCGTCTCAGCTAGTCTCAACCAACGGTACTCTAAACGGTTGTTTATATCTTTACCACAGGACGCGCTTTACAGCGCTGTCACAGCTACCGGTGCGCGCGCGTTCCATGCACGGGGGCTCATTCCGCTCTCGTGAGGCTGAGCACGGCCGCTACATCACCCTCTCCCGAGCGCGGGAGAGGGTGAGCTAGCGGCCGTGCTCAGCCTCACGGAAGCGGAATGAGCCCTCGTGCATGGAACGCGCGCGCACCGCTAGCTGTGACAGCGCTGTAAGCGCGTCTATAGTAAAGATATAAACAACCGTTTAAATGCGTTGAATGACTGCCTTCATAGCTCTGTGGTTAGCGCGTCTGCCTGCTGATCAAAGGGTCAACGGTTCGAATCCCAGCCGGCGCCGGTCTTTTTTATTTATTTATCGACCCGCGGCGTAAGAGGTTAGATAGCCAGATAGATAGATAGATAGATACATAGACGAAAAGTGCGTGAAGTAGCCAAAGAATGCTATTCGCATTAATAAGTCAAGTTGTTTCCTGTTGTTAATACCGAGAGTCGGGTCATGCAGCGTTTCCACAAGCTGAGTGACGGTCGAAAGACCGCTCCTAAAGCCATGCTGATAGAGAAAATGTGCTGGTTCTGAAGAAATGTTGTCATATGGTTTAGTATATTATCTTCTAGTAGTTTGCAGTAAGTACATGTAAGGGAAATTGGCGTGTAGTCGGAAGGATTGTTGATGTAGCCTGTTTTATGTGTATGGGAACGAGCTTGCATTTCTTCCATTCAAAGGGCACCTGACATGTGCTAAGAGACTTCTTAAAAATTATGTACAAATATTTACTCATCCATTCAGCATACCGTGTTAAGAAGTCGTTAGGCATATTGTCAGGGCCGCTTCCTGTTTCCTTGTCAAGGTTGTGCAAAAGGTCGAGAGTTCCCACTTCAGTTACGAGCGCGGGTTCCAAGACGCTGGTGTCGAGGTTACAAAGTTTTTTATTATCTCTAGTAAAGACAGATTAAACAATTTTATTAAACTCGTTTTTGCTTTTGTTCTGAAATCTTCGGAGGTTAAATCGAGACGGGTTATTTTAAATGGATTTACAAAGTTCCCTAACTTTGTAAAAGAGTATTTTAAAACTTTATGTAGGGTCACATTAATATATCTCTCCTTAGCTCAATTTATTTTTACATTTAACAATTTTAGCAACTCAGAAACTACAACTCTGCCCGGTGCGCTTTCCTTAGTTTTTAGTGATTTTTGTTTTTATTTAATGTTCCGTTTTGTCTGAATGATTTCACGGTTGATCCATGGACAATGCTTTTTCGTTGAAGTTTGTCTTGTGGGTATATATTCAGCAATACAGTAGTGCACAATTTTCTGTTGTTATTTCGCGGGTCATCTAAACTGATATTATCACTCAAGGCATAATCATTAAAGGACCAAAGAGTGTAAGAAATCTAGGATATTATACTTGCATCTTCAGCATTGTTAAACGCCGTTCCTACACTTGACTTGCAACCTAAGAGGACCGAGAGAGACAAGACCGATTTTTAAGCCTCTTGCGACGGCGATCCGGTCGTACGCCATCGCAAGACGCTTAAAAACCGGTCTTGTCTCTTTCGGTCGTACTCGGTCGCAAGTGTGTGAACGGCGCTTTACAGCTCAGTAGAGTAGATTTTAACAAAGGTGGCGGAGTGCGTCACGAACAGGGATGAAACAAACACGCATTTTATGATTGGATATGCTATCAAGAACATCAACTTTGACATTACACTCCGGAAGATGGGCACGAAATCAATAATGTTGCTTATCGAATCATGAATCCGTGTTGCAAGGTGAACAATATGGGCAAGGTTTAAACTATATGCAATGTCAAAAGGTATGTGCGAGGATATTGAGTCACATTGTAAGGTGATCCAATTATTATCTGGAAGGTTAAAATCAGCCACCATAACGAGCCTACTATCTTTCAGAGAATTGTGCATGTAATCTTGCAAAGCTAGCCGGTTATCTATGTCATTGTTATATTCCCTACACACGGCACCAAGAAATATTGCACGACTCTCCCAGTCTATCTTGAAACAACATTGCTTCTACACCAGGCACATCCGACAAACGCGTGAACGGAATTCTTTTTTTATGATTACGGCGAAACCACCACCACGAGTCTTTCAATGTTTACGTATAATAACGTAGTTCGGCGGTACTATTTCATGATCTAAAACAGAGTGTGTAAGTTTTTGTGACGGTGACGATGTCAGGCCCGTGATCAAGGAGCACACTTTTGAAGGCATCGGATGTATTCAATAAACGTCTTGCGTTCAAATCGACAAGTGGTAAATTTGTACCTGGGGAAGTGTCGTTACTCTTCAGAGTAACGACAGTCCAACTCATCTTGTTGCTTATATATCATTGTTGCCAGCTATCTTAAGCTTTGTCTGAAATCGCAGGTAACTTTTTCTTATCCTCCGGAAATGTTAGAACAGTTCAAGACAGGGCAAAACGATATCACCTTAACTTCGTATACCGCTGTGTCTAAAGCTGAGGAAGTCTTATTTCTGAATTTTGATGATCGACTGCTGTGTCTCCTCTGCTTTTAGCACCAAGATAATAGCGCCCACTAGCAGATCAAGGAAAGGAGGGCCGACACTTTAAGCGTAGCTCACTTAGTGGCTCTAGTTAAAACTACGCTGTCTGGAGCGCTCCTCAACAATTGCGTTTACCAGTGTCCTCTAATGCGGCTTCTCTCTTACCGCCTCATGATGCAGAAATGTGTCATCTAGTGTGCCTATACTATTTCTTAAAGTTTCTGACTGCTCGATTGGCGTCATGAGATGTATGAGCCGCATTTGCAATACCAGCCGCGAGGAGGTGGCAATGGTGTGCCCGAAAGCATGGGCATGTGATGTGTGTTTGTAGTTTAAACGATGGATGCGGTTCCCTCACGAGGGATATGAACGTGGTTCCTCCCAAGAGTGGTATGAATGTGGTTCTTTGCACGAAAGATACAAATGACAGTATCCAAGAACGTCGACGTATTCTGACAGGCAGGATACAGAAAAGTGGTGAAAAAAATGACAGGAAGATTTATTGGTAGATTCTTAGGAAATGCGTTAGCACGATCCTTGGTAAACGCCACACACGGCTCCTTTTGGGAAACGCTAACGCTGGCACCATAACAAACCCTAAAGAGGCAGCAATAATAGTGGAAGCTAAAAAAAAAAAGGTGAAGGGGTCAGCGTTAGCCTTTCCCAAATGGTAACGTGTGTGGCATTTCCCAAGGGCCATGCTAGCGCATTCCCCAATGGCCATGCTAGCGCATTCCCCAAGAATCCGCCAGTGGATCTTCATCGGTAGTATATGAACAATCTGAACTGGCCACTAATAAAAACAAAACGAATTTCAGTTTTTTTTTTAAGTCTAACAATTCACATGGTTTATTTTAACGACTGGTGAAAATTGTTTGATCAAAATCTGAGAGCAGAAACAAAATTTAGAAAGATCATTTGCGGCAGCGGCGGCGTAATGAAACTGGATGGAGGATCGGTTTGTTGCAACGCCATTTTGCTAAACATTTATAATTTTAATGCCCCAAAATAAATTCTAGAAGCTCGAACGTCATAAAATATAGGTATTATCGCGATTCAAATATTAAATTTAAAAAAAGAATCATGTGACTGTATGTTTATATTTTCACTGAGACTTTGAGAAAAGATGTTGGTGACGAGTTCCGAGCAAATATCCCTTTTCAGCCAATGAGACGACAGCATTTGCCAATACCAACGCCAAAGAAGCAATCAGGAATGAAGGAGCCGGAGTACAAATAAGCCTCACGTTTCTCAACATGTCGAGGACCGTGCAGCAGACTCCTTTTCACTTTAAGTCCGACCGCAGAAGAAAAGTTCTACGATCCGGTGATGCCGATCGAGCAGCTTCTAAAGAGAACCATCAGTGCGCCCCTTGTCTCTGTGGGTTTGCTAGATCAGCCCGCGTTGCGTTTGCTGCGGTTGGATTTAATAAAGTGAAAAGGTGTATGCGGAGAGCGAATCTTCTGCTTCTTGGGCGGGAGTTACGATGACGTCAGAAGGACGCCGAGCTCTGATTGGCTCTGATTAAAGAAGAGTGGGTAGACCTCGAAGCAACCTGCCTTGAGTTCTACCCACTACCTTTATTCCCAACCAATCAGAGCTCGGAGTTCTGACATCACCACAGCCCCTTCAAAAGGAGCAGACGAACTTGCACTCACCTTTGTTCTCTAGTGAATCTATTTTATTGCGAGGCACGGGCGAAGTTACGAGTGGGGTTATCCGTCTCCTGGACACCCACCGATATTTTAAGAATAGACGAGAACGGTTTCTCGAACGTAACACTGCTGCGGCTACGCGCGCTTCCAGGCATATTTCAAAGTGAGTGCACGAGCTCGTGTTGTCTATACGCCGTCATGACGAGAAATATACGTTTTGAAACTCGCCTATTTATACTCTCGATAGTTGCTGATTCGCCTCAAAATTGGTGGGGAATATTAATATACACATCTGAACTAGAAACTCAGGCTACGAGTAACGATACCTTGTCTTCACAGAGAAATTAAATTTTCAAATTTGATCTCGGAGTTTCAGGGGCACTACTGGCAAATGTTGTAATAGAACAGTACAGCTCGTTCCCGATAGGGATGTGGGGCGAAATGAATGCTGTGGGAGAGAAATTTAAAATGCGTAAAATACTGTTTATTTCTTTTGCCTCCTTTATTCTTTACATTGCTTGCTTGATTTTTATGTTGTACAACATGACGCGTCGCCCCACTGGCAGGAGGAGGAAAATTTTAAGGGGCGATGCAACAATTTTCGTACTTTCCGCAAATACCGCTTAAAACGGATCCCTGACGTTAATGACCTATGAAACACGCGTTCGTTTTTCACCCCACGCAATAGAAGTCCCAGAAAAAAACTTAAGAAAAACGAGCAGCGTTCACCCCCTCAACTCGCAGCCAGAACAAGCGGCCACGTGATCTGGAGCGGATTATATGCCGCCAATGTTGCTCATAGCCACGCGCTGGGGTTGGCAAAGCACAGGACACGCGCTGAGTTCCAGGCATTGTTATGGCTCGGCTATTGTCGTCGTTGCAGCGATTGGACACGGGCCACTACCCGAATGCTTCTCGAGCTAGTAATTATCACGAGCCCAAATCGAGTGCCCACGCAATGCTCGGGTCCAATCTATGAACCGCATTCAAATATCGTCATATGGGTGTACTGCGATCCCCACGTTACGTCATCAAATTTTGCAAAGGAGAGATTGAATGAAAATGATCGATTTTGTCCTTGAAATTACACCGCAACAAAGGAGTTTCTTGGCCAGTGGCGTTGCGTGTGAGTATCCTTGAGTCCCAGGTGTGCCAGTAAGCTCGTGTAAAGAGAAAAACATTCCAATTGAGTATCGTTGCACCGCTCCTTTAACGTTGGTTTTGACATAACCTTCATTCGCCCTTTTCTCAATGGCTATTTTGCTTTAGGGAATACTACAGTTTGTATTTCTTTTTAAGCTTTACGGCTAGCACGCCACCCAGTAGAAAGCTCGTACACGTGGAAGTGAAGAGTACTATTATTATTAATATTTCTTTAATAAAAAATTCGCGAAAGCTACGCTAACGCGGTTTGTGCAAGTGATACAGCCAGGAGGTCGTAACATAGGAGGTTAATCGTCGCAACAAGTCGGTCAGTTAACTAAAATATATTAAGCAACTTTTTGATTGGTGAAAATAAGCGTACGGTTTTCATTAGAAACGTATTGACAGTCATCAAAAACCACTAAATCAGTCAATTTCAGAAAGATCTGGTGCACGTGGGAAGCACGGTGGAGCGCTCATTTTATCACTCGTGCAGCAGGGGCAAAGCAGCCGTGCAACAACCTGCCCGCTTTGTTTTACCGTCCCTTATAACCCCCTTGTTTTGTATTTTTTCTTGCACAGTGTGTTTGTTCGTGTTACAAGTGGTAATGTTAGCGCACTATTGCACTTTCCACGCATTCAGAATCTGTCGAAAAAGTTTTTGTTTAGTGGTTTTCGGTGACTCTCATCAAGTTTCTAATTGAAACCAAGTTTATTTTAACAAGATTAAAAGGCTAATAACCTTATTTTAGTTAATTATTTTACATATTGTGAAGATTAGCTCACTGTGTTATCTTTTTGGTCTTGGTTCATATCGGAAGAATGAAAAAAGGCTACTCACATTGGTAGAAAAGAAGATAAAAGTAATATGTAACACTTAATGCGGCTGGGGTGGCCACACAGGCTGAGGTTCCGTTCATTGTCGCCACACAGGCATTCGACTTCCCCATGTGCGCGTGCACACACAGTGCTCAGTTCGCACGAGGTATCGTCGTCGTCTTTTTAGGGGGTTGCTTACTTGTGGGAAAAGTGTACACTCGGCCGTCCTGGAGCCTTAACGTCCTCGTTAAGTTTGAAGACGCACGCAAGTATTAAGGTAATAAACGAGCACACACGCAAAGAAAATTAGTGAACGACTTCACATTAAACAGTCTCGCAGTCTAGCAGGCAGCATGCGTTTTCTTGTAGGCCTTCTGGCAGCTGGGAGCTCCTCTTGCTTGTATCCCGAATCTTCGGAGGCGACATCGTTGTCGAGGTAGGACGCTGCCGACGTCGTTGACCATCCTTTTAGCTGGGAGACGCGTGCCGTCGTTGCGAACCGGCACCCAGAACTTTGGTTGAGCTCTGGCACTCAATAGGTATCTGCGGGCAACACCGAGGGGACGACCAGGGGTCGTCGTTACTTGTGTTGTGTTGCTCTCCTCATAAATACTTCTCCCGCGTCGTACAGCTTTGCTGGGTAGTGCCGACGATCATACGCGTGCTTGCTTCTTTACTGTTCCTCCAGCAACCGTTCCCTTACACGTACTCGCAGCCCTCTAGAATCCTTCCATGTGGCTTCATCTTCCAATGCTAGATGCTGGAACGCAATTTCGTAGAATCTTCGATTGTATTCATGAAGCAGTTCGAATGGTGCCTTCCCTGTTGTCTCAACAGTGCCCATTTCTCCGACTGATGTGCTACCCAATTCATTTGGCGTCATCGCGAAGCACTCTCTATTCGTTCAACAGTTCTACTAGTTCAGACTGTTGCACCTTTGCTACTACAGGTCCGACGTTAGCTTCTGTCTCCTGGATAGGTCGTCTCTTGTTTTCGCTCGCCTTGTTTTCGTCGCGACCGGTGTGGATTTCAGAAGTCTCCTTGATGTCAACCTGCAAGATCTCAAGTTGCTTGGTTCGCCCAAGTGGTTGTCCCTTCCTGATGACGATCTCACCATTACTTGAAGGATACATAGGTATCGCGACTTCACCGAGAGTCATGTCAACTAGAACGTCCATCCCGCAGTGTCTATAAATGACAGGGCCTGTGAACCTTTCGTCTGCCGTCAGAGTTATCGAATTGACCGGGTCTTTTCGGAGAATGGACCCCTCTCTTCCTTGAAATTGTAGTTTTTGGTGGCGCTCAAACGGCTCTAAGTGCGCAAACGAGCAGTCGCTCAGGCGCCAGAATATAAGACAGCCTCCAACTCTTGCATATGTCAAGTAGGGCAGTTCTGTAAACGTTCGTCCGACCAATAGGTCCACTGCCTGGGCTTCATCCATGACAACAAGAATTGGAACGTCCTTCGCTGGGACACCATCAATCTTTATGTCAACCTTGCATCATCCAATGCTCCTAGACGCAGACACACTGCTGCTTCCAAAACTTACAGGGGTGTTGACTCCTGAACAAGTTCTGTACTATATCGAGCTGCCGCTGACGCACGAAGTAAACAGCCGGAGCTGCCCCTGTCAATGAGTCCTATGAGGGAGAGCTTGTTATTTAGTATAACTTGCTTCAGCAAAACACCAACTCTTATTGTTTTATTTGATGGTTTACTTACTGTGTTTGCTACGTTACGCTCTGATTGTGCCACCTCTCTGCAATGACGTTAGGTATGGTCAGTTCCGTTGCAGCGCAGGTACCTCAAGGGTCGTTTAGGCTGGGGGCAGTCCCGTTCCATGTGGCCGTACTGGTTGCAGTTGTGACACTTCCGTTCTCCTTTTTCATTCAAAACTGGCGGCCGTTGGTCAGTGGTGTTTCTTGCATCGCCAGTTTTCCTTGCGTGGTTCGGACCTCGGTCTTGGGTACTCGCCGCATCGGTCATACTCTTCCTGTCACGTGGACCACAAAACGGTCTTGCCTTTCGCGTTCGATCCTCTCAAAATCTTGGATATCGTGCAGGAGGTCGTCATCATTGTCATGAGTTTTCCTCAACAGCACCGTACTTAATTGTCTTGAACGCAGGCCCGTTATACCTTGCTCCCGTTTATCGCATAAGTCAAGTCCCGCCTCCTTGATCAAACAAACCTTAGAGTGAAAGTAGGACGTTGTACTTTCGCTCCGTTGTTGGACGCGATCCTGCATGCTTCTCCAGAGTTCCGCTGCACACGTCTGGCCTACAAAGGTTCTGCGAAAACGGTCCTCGAACTCTTCCCACGAGGTGATGTCAGCACTGCGTGCGACTAGCCAATTCTTGGCGGCTCCCATGATGTGGGACTCGGCGCTCTCGAGGAGAAATGATGACGGCCATTTATGGAGCGTCGCCATTCGCTGCAGGTTCTCCACCCATTCACGAGCTCATGCCGCGTCCTCACTGCCGTCAAATTTCAAAATGCTCTTACCCAGGTCGGACATTACTTGGAATGTCGCCACGCCTTGTGATTCCACCGCCGCTGATGACGTCGTTGCTATCGTCGAAATCAGGCGTTCCAATAAGTCCTTCAGCAGACGATCTTTTTGCACGATGACGTTAAGGAGCTCACGCACGGAGACTCCATCGCCTTGATCGGCGGCTTCGGCTGAGCTGGACTTGTGTGGAAGCTTGTCCTTGTCCATCTTAGACTTAGTCATGCAACTTGAATCTCGTAGTCTTTTCTGGCAGTCATCGATCCATATCCCACTTCTGAGATGTTATCTTCTTGATCTTGGTTCATATCTGAAGGTTGAAAGAGGCTACCCACATTGATGGAAAAGAAGATAAGGGTAACGTTTGATACAAAGTGCGGTTGGGGTAGACACACAGGCTGAGGTTCCGTTCATGGTTCTCACACAGGCATTCGAGTTTTACACGTGCGCGTGCACACACAGTGCTCCTGCCGCACGAGGTAGCGTCGTCGTCTTTTAAGGGGGGGTCGCTTACTTGTGGGAAAAGACTATAACTATAATCCCTCAGGTGGTAAAACTCACGTGAAGATTATCCCACTATAGTTCCTTGGCTCCTGTAACTCACGTGCACTGACCGCATTAGTGTAGCTTTTACAGCTTTACAAAAGTAAATTTTAAAGCCCGAAAAAAATAAACCTTGTATATAGGTGGTTTTCTTTAAAGCTTTACAGATTTGTTTCGAAGAGGCCGTGAAAGCTACACTTATGTGGTTTGTGCAGGTGACTTATACGGCTAGGGGGACAGTCTATAGAGGGCTAATCATAACAATGAGTAGGCTAATTAAGTCAAATTTGTTATTTAACTTTTTAATTAGTGAAAGATAGTCATATGGTTCCATTTAGAAATTTGTTGAGCGTGATGGAAAACCACTAAATCAACTTTTTTCAGGAGGATATAACGCAGGGCCAGCATTTTACGGAGTTCCGTAAAAACGCTCCACTTGGACGCGTTTCTAAGTTTCAGTTTCTATTCGGAGCGCATCTTTGCTCCCGACGTCCTGCTCCCCAGTGGCTGAGACGCGCAACACACGTGCGCCCTACTCCCATCCATTCTACGAGGGAGGCGAGGGGTGGCTTCGCGCCACGATCACCACAGAGCAGGACCTCGGGAGCAAAGATGCGCTCCGATAAGAAACCGAAACCTAGAATCGCGTTCAAATTGAGTGTTTTGCAGAACGCCGTAAAGTGCTTTAGTGGTTTTCGATTATGCACAGCAAGTTTCTAATTGGGTTTTTACAAATTAAAGGTTAATTAACAAAATATACTTAATTATTCGACTGATCGTTACGATTAGCACCTATACTATTTCCCCTGGCTGTATAACTCACCTGCCCAAACACGTAAATGTAATCTCAAGTTTTTTTTTTTTTAACAGATCTTTAAAGCTTAAAGAATAAACACCCTTTGTAGCTTGCGGTGAATAGTAAAGCATTGGTAACCCGAAAATGTGTTTAGATTGAGGGCTTAATAAACTTGAGAATTTACCTTATACAGGAGAGAAGCGAGGATCCGTGATGCTGCAGTGTGCTGTCGCTGTAACGCACCTTGAGTGGCTTCACTCTATAATTACTACGCCAAATCTGACAAACAACCTTTAAAAAAAATAGTAAATTTCTTGAAATTTTTTAAAATGTTTATTGCAATGTAGCACTATTAAGAAATCATGAACCTCCGTGCTCCCCCATTCTACAGCGTTCCCGCTAAACTCCATGATCCTTGTGAGAAGCACGCTTTCCATGGGGGCAAAGAGGTGCATGTTGTACAAAAAGGGCCCTCCTCCGCTGTAGTTCTCCCTCGACGCCCAAAACTAAAGCAGTTATACTGGCCTTTATACCAACCACTATAATAATATATTTTTTAAAGCGCTTGAAATAACGCAATAAGGCTTACGGGATTAATTGGTCCACGCCGGCGGAAGTAGGGGTACCAGCGGAAAGTTGTAACTACGACTCTACGTAACTAAAATTCACGGGAATTTTTTTATATACTGTAAACGACTAAACTTTCGCGAGGACCTAATTTTCGCGAATTTCGCGAATCGCCTACAATTCCCGACAAATGCGTCCCGCGAACGATTCGTTCCATATGTTAACGCTACGGAAGCTACACTTGATTCGGAAAATTAGAACCCGCGAATAGTTTCAAATTTTCAGCTTTGGCCCAATTCGCGAAAATTTGAGCCCGCGAAAATTAAGTCGTTTACAGTGTATTAAAATTTATTCGTCGATTTTTCAATGGTGGTTTGTTCTTATTCCTTCAATCATGCTATAGCAGTTGTAAGAGGTCTAAAAACTAAATTCAGATCGGCTCCCGATGACTTGCCACCCGCGTCCGCCGCCGGAGGTCGACGTCCATTGAGGATGGGACCTCCATCGCTCTTATTTGTCTATACTCTGTTTTATCTTAAAATAGACCGCAGCGGTTGCTACAAGCTATTCCAGCAAATCGAGTGCTATGAATGGATCACGTGACTATCCGAAACGCGCATCGCTGCGCACCAACCGGAAATCACGTGGCACTCTTACGGTATTGGATTGGCTTTGGTGCCCGGGGTCCAGGGGAAGGTGGTGAAACGAAGTATAGTTTTAGTTATCTCGGTTTATAATTTCCAGGGTGTAGAACGGAGCAAAACCTACCTTTCTGAAATTTAGCAACATGTATTTCATATTTTACGGCTAATGTTTCAAAAGCTAATTAGTTCAATTTAGGTAACTAACTTTCTAAATGCTTTACATTATCGACCTGAAGGGTGCGCGATGGATAATGTTATCTCGAAGCATTCATTTCTTTTTTGAAGTGCCCTTTGTCTTTAAAGTATTATCCGTCGTTGCTTGAACAACCTATGTAAGCATATGTATGATGTGCTATTCGGTAGTAGAGCGATGTTATCAAATATTCCTTCTAGTATTTGAATCCATATGCTTCATATAAAAAGTTTGTGAGGTATACAATAGAAAAATTGCCCGACTGACATTACATCAAATACAATTAATGAGCGTAAAAACTCAAAAGTGAACATTCGAAAGAAGTCTTTTTAGGTTGGGGAGCAACCGTAAGAAGAGACCGAGCAGGTCTTGACACGTAGGGTTCCCCCTATAAACAAGGACTTGCTTGGTGTATATATTTATTTATTATTAATTAGGAAGCAATCTGTTTTTTTCTCTCGTTTTTCAACGAGCATGCACACTGTATCAGATTTTAGCGAAGATAATTTCCCACTAAATTGAGCGCAGAAACTGTGACGCAATCTCATGTGATACTGTGGCACCAAATCATGATGGCATGTGGTACCGCGACGTCACCTGACCAAATGACCCCGTACAAAGCATACGGTCAGACCAAGGCGAACATGAAAGGTCCGTGGACGGTTTCATACGTACAAAGCTATCGCTTGAAAGGGTTAATTGCGGAATCTTTTAACTAGAGCAGAAAAGTAAAAAGCGAAATTCAATCTGTTAGAATTGAATTTTGGGGGTCAGCCTCAGTGCCGGACTTCTTAATGGTTGCTTTGTAAAATGTACTGTTCTCCAGACCCCAAAGAAAAAATATTTTTTTAAATATTGTTTGGTGTTTCCAGAGGTAAACCTGAGAAACGAGAAAACGGCCGCGATGCGTCCTGAAGGACCACTGAATTTAGTTAATATGGCAAACCAGCGGCCGAATTAAATTTTGGAATGATAATTTATTTGCAGCTTTTTTCGTGTGCCGACAAACGCCATCAGCAGGACAGCCTAGATCACGAACTGCATTACCTATTTCAGGCGACGTACCAGCAAGTGATGCAACACGCTGGATTGTCCGAGGATATCTTCGCCCACGTCGCGTCCCTGAGCGTCGCGTACAGGGCCTTCCAGGGCTTCCGAGGCCAGGCGGAAAGTGGTGCTGCCCGGTCGGCGTTTTAGCCCCGACCAGACTTTCTTCGTGGCCCACTGCGCCAAGATGTGCGAGCTCAGC
>JAZHYW010016792.1:0-55877 GCA_037355805.1 Ixodes ricinus
CGCAAGGTTAAAGCGAACAGCCTCGAGAAGATAGCGATCGTTTACGCTGACGCCGCTTCGGGCCAGCGACACGAAATCGCGAGACTGCCTGCCGTCGAACAAAGTTAAATATCATCTGAATTACGGTGGCAACGTGAGCTGCGAGTGTCTGGAACATCGGCCACATATAGATACACTTCGGGAATGCCCATGAATATGAAATTGGCAAAACTTACCTGAAGTAGGACCTCACCAGCCACGTTAGGGGACTTACCTTTGTGCGGAAACAGTGGCCAGTGTTGCCCGCACAACCCTCTTGGAAGTTTCTAATGGCGTGAAAAACCCTTTTTTCCCCAACACTATTTTGGTGACAGAGTCGTGTTTGAAGATACACTGACGCCAAATATATTTCATCTGGCAACAACACCCCGCTATGTTTTGTTTTGTAAGTTTGCGTATAAATTCTGAAATGTAAATTTGTATTAAACAAACTGGTCTCCCCTCCCCGTCTTTCGCACTCGTTGGTTGAATGAACTAGGGGAACTAAGTAAAGAAACCAGAGAGGGCCAATAACTAAACCCCACTGAAATGTCGCTTCGTTTTTATTGTCGTAAGGACCACCCACTGTGGGTACTGATGTATACTTTTGACAGAAGGCGTGTGTCGCACTGCGTAGCTAAGCGGTGAAAAGCGCTTGAGCGGCAGTACTGTACGGCAGGCTTCCAGCACGCATGATCTAAGTCGTAATGAATTAGATTTGCTCTTCAAGCAACAAACTGTCTGAGTAGCTAGTGCCACTCCTTTTCTCTCTTGTTTGATGTAGATAAAGAAAGAGTGAAATTTCGGTTTAGTTTGTTTTATTAAAAATACTTCCCACGTTTCACATGTATTTAAATTCTGGTTTCCCTTTCCCTAACTGTTGTGCTTTTTCCCACAATACAGAATTTCCCACAATTCAGCAACACTGACGATCATACGGACGAGCCAGAATCAGGCTAGTTGTGGCTTTGGATTGGATTTCGAAGCCAAGGATTGGAATATACGACTCAGCCACAAATATGAGTTTTGGAAACGGGGACTGGTCTTAGATGAGTGACGATATGTATGCCTGCCGGGTATATGTAGCGTGTACTTTTCAAATAAACTTTAGTTGAGAGTGCGCCCTGTCCTGCTGTCTTTCTCTCGCTAGTTCGTATTTTGTCGACGCTTTTCCGACCGTACATATAGCTTACGGTTTCGACCCAACTCTATTGCAGCTTATATTTCGGTTAGCCGGATGTCACTCACCATAATCATTATTAGGTCTGTTCGATTCGGCCAGAAAGTTCTGAACTGGTTTTGTCCGAGTTCAGACGAGTGCAGGATGCGCGCAGCGGCGGCGCAGAATCGCTGCAGCCGCCGGGCTAGGATCTGTTGCTGTGATCGGGCTTCCCGAGCGGAAGCGCATGGGTGTCGTCTGCATCTGTTGGCTCTTGTTTCCCAACGCGAGAGATTGTGTGCTGCATTTTAGTGAAGTCGCGCTTTGATGAGGATCCATTCCTATGTTTCCTTAGTTTTAAAGTATAACAACGGAATCGTTTCTGTGAATCCTTTTTTATTCGAGTGTACTAAAAGCGTTTTCTGCACGAAACGTGTTTCTGTCTGCATTTTTAACGGGCCGGTCTGTCTGTCGTTTCCATAAGCGTCTGCGTCCTTCACATCTCATTTAGCAATAGTAAGATTCGTTCCGAAGTTTCTCGAGTTTCGCACTTCGGCGGTGAGGTTCGTGCGGCATCAGGACGACTTCTGCGTCGGGAGTCACTGGGCGGCAAGCGGCGGTCGGCAGCGGTCACTCCCTGAAGGCGAAAGCCTGACGATAGGGGCGTTTGGCCAAGACGGATCCATCGGACCGTTAACTTGGGCGTCAAGCTGAAAGCGTTTATTCTGATTCTCAAGAAAGACCTGCGTGGAACTACCAAGCCAATGCCGATTCTCGGCGTTTTTCCGAGGCCCGTTAGTGGACGTCCCCAGATACCAGTGGACAAAGCATGCAGTATTATGCCTGCAGCTACGGGCATGCGAGGGCCGATGTACTAACTCCCAGACCTCTGCGATGTATTTCTGGAGTCGTCAGTCAGTGCGTTCAAGAGCAACTGAAGGCGGGGACTATCAAGAGTGCGATACCTTTCTCAAACGTGTCTCGTAAGAGAGAAAGGAGATATTAACGCTTATGGATCCCCACGACAGCATCAAAAGGAAACAATTTACGTGAGCCAATATTTCAACACTTTTACCAGGGAGCCAAACCTTACGCGGGCAGGTGCCTAAATCGCTTTCATGAATCATCATAATCTGTCGAACATCCTAAACTCCTCGGCTACGACTCCCGATTCCGCGTCCACCGCGGGTACGTTATTATCATAAATGAGAGGAAATGCAACATTCGTATCGGCGTTATTGTTAAACATCGCGGATATTTGAGCAAGAGCTCCGGAAAAGTGGCACCGCGAGCAGAGACGAGCGGGGTGTCGTCTGCTATCGCCGTCTGCTTCTGCACGGACGCTGAACTGACTCAGCCGGTGCAAGATTTTGAGCGAACTGGGTCCGAACTCATTCAGAACTGGGATAAATCGAACGCGCCAGTGCAGCGGCAGTGCAACTTCGGTTGAATCTATGTGCAATTCCTGCACTGCTGAACTAGTTCAGCCAGTTCAGGCGAATCGAACAGACCGTATTAATGGAGCTATCGTGTTCTCAACGCAGTTTGAAGACAATTTTTGGGGAGAGCAGACATAACTCCAGCCTCTTCTCCTGTTATACGTTCCATGATAACCTTGTTTGCTGATTGAAATCTGCATCAACTTACGAAAAAAAAAAAGAAAAAGAAAAAACAGGGTGTTCGACGTCTTAATTTAAGTTGATTTTTTTATTTGTGAGGACATGCAATTGCTTAATTAATCATTGGATATTTGTTTTAAGTTTTTAATTTTTGCTTAAAAATTATTTGTATTTCTTTTTTCTGGTCAGAAATTTTGGTCGTGTTGCGCGGCTTAGTAAAGCGGTTTGATTTGAGATTTTCAAGATCCCGTACAGCCGACAATACACCAGTGACGTAGGTAGAGGGAGGCGTGGGATTTTAGGAAAGCCCTCTTCCTCCTGCTCTCTTCTCCTCCTCGTCCTCCTCCTCCTCCTCCCACTTGCGCATTATGGAGACGTCCCATGATCCAACGCGCGCTTCACCGCGGTGCATTGCGGCACGTCTTCATGATGCGCCGTGCGGTTACGCCGACAGCGACGCGTCACAATGACGCGTTAGGCTAGCGTTACGGTCGCCGTCGCCGTAACCGTTACGCGTCAGCGTAACGATGTTTCGTGACGCGTCGGCGTAACGCTTTTCGGGACGCATCGGCGTCGCCATCGGCGTAACCATAACACGTCGGCGTAACGTTTTTTGTGACACGTCGGCGTCGCGTAACGCTTTTTCATGACGCGTCGGCGTAACGCTTTTCGTGACGCGTCCGTGTCGCGTAACGCTTTCTCGTACGCGTAACGCTTTATCGTGACGCTTTCGGCGTCGCGTAACGCGTCAGCGTAACGCTTTTTCGCGACGCGTCGGCGTCACGTAACGATTTCTTCGTAACGCTTTTTCATGGCACGTCACGAAAAGTGTTACGCCGACGCTTTACTATTACGCCGACGGCGACGCCGCTCAACCCAGAAACGGGCGCCTAAGAGCTGCGCTCAGAGGTGAAAGAAACATCAATCAATTAAGGGCTTAAAGTGTGATGGTTAAGGTCTTATAGGCAAAAAAGCTTCTGTGTCTAACATAGCTAGAACATGGAAGCATCCCGGCGATGTTGCCGCGATTTGGCTGGTGCAGTGCCGTCATTCGGTGTTGCAAAACAGAGCCCGATATACCCTTTAACAGCGGCGTACCGAGTTGTTTTTGTGCCTTGGTATACCTTAGGCCGCCGGTTAGTAGTTTGCCCTGCCCAGTGGCGGCTGTTTCAGGGGGGGGCAAACATATTCCTTACCCCCCCCACTCTGAGAACTGATGGAGGCAAGCGCCCCTTCCCCCTGGTTGGTACGCCCATGCCCTTTAATTATACAGAGGATAGAACTTCGTATATTTTCAGCAATATCGTTTAGAAGGTGGCTGCAGAAACGGCAAATGTTGCCGTCATGTAGCCGGGATGCAGCAATATCGTTTGAAGCTGGCAGAAACGGCAAATGTTGCCGTGATGTAGCCGTCATGTTGCCGGGATGCAGCAATATCTTTGAAGCAGGCAGAAACGGCAAATGTTGCCGTGATGTAGCCGTCATGTAGCCGGATGCAGCAATATCTTTGAAGCTGGCAGAAACGGCCAATGTTGCCGACATGTAGCCGACATGTAGCCGGGATGCAGCAATATCTTTGAAGCTGGCAGAAACGGCCAATGTTGCCGTCATGTAGCCGGATGCAGCAATATCTTTGAAGCTGGCAGAAACGGCCAATGTTGCTGTCATGTAGCCGTCATGTAGCCGGGATGCAGCAATATCTTTGAAGCTGGCAGAAACGGCCAATGTTGCCGTCATGTAGCCGGGATGTCGCGATATTGGTTGAAGCTGGCAGAAACGGCCAATGTTGCCGTGATGTAGCTAGTTCAGTGCCAGCATCATGAATGCTGGCTCTAGACTGGTCGCTGGCCCATATGGGGCCACCTTAACCATGCTGCGACCAATGTTGGCACAATATCTTGTGCTGCCTGGGGACACAACATTTGGCCAGGAGGATGCTGCCAGCAACCCACGAGCGAGTCAAGCGACACCGTCATGGGGGAGAATAACCAGATCAGCATTCAAGGAATACAAAAGCCTGCATCTCTCTTAGCATCCAAAATGGCCCCATGGGGAATGTGGAACATTTTGATGAATAGCAGTCACAATAAAAAATGTGCGAAGACAAAATTAAGGAATTCCTACGAGCGAACCAGGTACAAGACGATAACAACGAAGACGTTTTTCTAAGAATCGTTGGTCGGAAGAGGGGCATTGCTGAAGGGTTTGATTGCCCCAAGAGGACCGGCCAGCAAGCCACTTCGGGAGCTCCAGGGGCCCTATGGTACATTGCGCGACAAATCAGGACAGGCAGTCAGGAGCCTCATCGACGTCTGCGATTCGCCAGCATCGTGCCACTGACAAATCACAGTCGGCCGCTATGTCCCAGACTTCTGGAGCCTGTTGCTCCCGCCTTGTAGCCTAAATCTTTAAGGAGCGTTACGATAGCACCTTCCGCACATACCATCAGTTATCGCAGGAAGCGCCAAGTTTTTCAGGATCATGCAACTAGAAACTGAGAGTATAGCGGAATTTGTAGAGGGCTTTAAACTTTCTGCGGAAACATGTAAGTTTGGAGTTAACTTAGGAGAAATGCTGGGAGACAGATATATTTATGGCCTGAACCAACTTGACTTTAAAAAGAAAAGCTTTTACTGAGGACGAGTCAAGATAGAAGTAGAAATTTCTTTATCAATGGAAACTGCGTCCAAGAGCGGAACAGAATTCTGGCCTAAAAGAGCAGTCCAGCAAGACGTCCAAAAGTTTTCTATAGAGGAGCGCAGCGGGCGGGAAGTTTTCCCACGCTGAAGATACTGTTTTGGACATCGGGGTTGTTCGTGCCGATTCCAAATAGGTACGTGTTTTAAATGCCACAAAGTGGGACAAAGTCAACAAGTCTGCCTGCTGAACCGGTGCCGAATTATCGCCCACAGTGTGCCAAGAGGCAACACATCCAACGAAACGACTGATAAATTAAAACTTTGTCGTGTTTCAAAGGAAAGAGAACTTCAAGCCGCTGCTCCGGACGACGCTAGAGAAATGATGTCGTGGGCCAATATACGAGGGGCGTTCATAAAGTTCATACTATCGGCACAAAAAAATTAAGGAAACGGAAAAAACAGGCATCAACATAAGCGCGCGTCCCTCTAGTTTCTGCACAGTATAAACATCGCATGCTATAGTAGCTCGGAACGCCGCTAGGGAGACGAAACAAAAATGGCACCGCCCGTCGGTGCCAAGCAGATGCAGTGATCCGTTTTTTTTTTTTCATTTGAAGTAAAGCAGTGCCAAGGATATTCATTCCAATCTGAAAGCGTTGATCGGGGACAACCTCCCAGTTTACGACACCTTCGGTAAAATGGCACAGAAGCTTCTAGTGTGGCCAAATAAGAGGAAAGCATTTCAGGGACGGCGAACGGCGACCAAGTGATTGCTGAAGTGGAGCGATTCCTGAACCTCAAGACGAGGAGTTCTATAACAATGGCCTCCGGCATGTGGTGCATTGCTGGAAAAAGTGGGTAACGTTTGGTGGCGAACATGTAGAGAAAGTCTCAACTCCTACTCGAGTTTGATTGCTGAATCTCTATTCATTCGTGAAAATAATACGAACTTCATGAACGCTCCACTATTTCACTATGCGTGTACAATGGCTCCCTTAAAATGAAGTTGGACACTAGGGCAGCAGAGTCGGTGATGCCGTACCAACTTTTAAAACCATGTTTTCTGAGGATGAGTTAGAATCTTCATCGGATTTGCTTCGTACGTACACATATGGGTGTGTCGCGCATGGGGGGGGGGGGTAAAATCAGCCATAGAGCATCAAGACCAGGCTTGGCAGTTGCTCTTGGATATGATCAGCCAGGAGGTACTTTCTCTCATCTCAAGAGATTGTATGTATGACCTCCTGCTCAACAGGAGCATCAACCCCGTCACTCCTAAAGATTGGCGGTTTTTAGGCAAGTCTTGTACAAGCATTCGAATATGTTCCAGGACGAGCTGGACGAAATCTAAGGTGATGAAGATGGTCTGTCTATCAATCTTGAGCTACGACCGAAATTTGTAAACTCAAAATGCATTCCTTTCGCGCTGAATGAAGCCGTAGAAAAGAAACTGCAAAAGCTAGTGGGTCTCTGAGTAACTGAGACAATTCTAAATTCTCGCTTCGCCTCACCGATCCTAAAGGTGGCAAAAAATATTCCGCCGTGCGCTTTTGCAGTGACAATAAAGGGTTATTGAAGCCCTCTTCGGAAATCGGCAATTATATTTTGCACAAGATTACATATATGTTTGCCACACCCTGTAGAGTAAACGGGTTCTCCAAGATTTAGCTGAGTGGGCAGTAACCAGTGGCGTTACAAGGGGGGGGGGCGGGGGGCGGTCCGCCCCGGGTGCAGGGCTGAGGAGGGTGTCGCGGCGGGCCACGGGGGGGGGGGGGAGGGGGTCGTGGTGGGCCACGCGAAAGCGAGGGGGGGGGAGTCGCGGTGGGCCACGCGAAAGCGAGGGGGGGGGGGGAGTCGCGGCGGGACACGCGAGAGCGGGGGGAGGGGGGGGGGTGTCGTGACGGGCTGCCGCACCGGGTGCCGCTAAACCCTCGTGACGCCACTGAGTAACAGCAGGTGATAATGGACAGCGCTTCACGCTTGTACCCCAACAACAATATACAAAAAAAACGTGTTCGAGGTGAATCGTATAAAATTTAGTGTTGCGTCTGCACCTGCGATTTTTCAGACGGTCATGTACAACGTGTTAAAAAGAATGACAAAAGTAATATCTTACATTGATGGCATCCTGTATGGAGCAGGTCCAAAGAAACCGTCTGGATAACCTGAACATACTATTATGCAGATTAAACTAGAGAGGAGTGCGGGATAGGTCCTGAAAAGTGTGACTTCTTGAAAACCAAATTGCAGTTTCTTGGACGTGTGGTCAGCAAGCATAGGATTGCGACCAAGCCGGAGTGGGGAAAATTGGGCTAAAAGCTCCAATTGCTATTGACACAAAGCAGCTCAGGATGTTATCGGACATAGTAACTTCTACGGAAAGTTTCTGCAGGAGTTGTCAAAGTAATATTTCCCTTAAATCAACTTCTCTGCCAAAATACCCCTGGGTATGGTGTGAGCAGTGTTATACGGCATTTAAGGAAGTGAAGATATGAGTTGATGCGCAGGTTTTGATACATTATGATCGGGGAGCTGAGGTTGAGGTTGGGTGTGAAGTTCCATCTTAGAAAACGGGCGACATTCTGGCGAAAGTGGAACAAGACGGTGGAAGACAGCCTGTGGTGTTCGCATCACGCGAATTATCACGCAATGAACTGAGCTACACACAGCAATCACTAAAAGCGCTCGCGCTGGATTTAGGTATCAGGAAGTTTCATTGCTATATCTATGTAAACAGGTTGACTCAGTAATGGATCACAACATTCTAGACACGACTCTCGGTTCAAGGACTGGAATATAAAGCCTTGCTGCAGCTGGTTATAAAGGTGGCCCATTACGTTGGCGTTTACTGCTCGGGAGGAAGTAACGTGTAAGCTGACTGTCGGTTGCGACTAGCACTTGCATAGAGCGGCGAACAGAAAGACGATGACGAGGTGAAAGTCAGCTATGCACTTCAAAGGGAGACCTTTCAAGTAACAGGTTCCAACATTGCGCGACAGAGGTCATAAAACTTGAAGCTACGACAAGATTTTCACTCGGTCACAGCGCAATGGTCACAGCACGGCACGTGCGAAGCCTTGAAGCCTTTCGTCTCTAGAAGTCTACAGCTTTTCGTGAATATTAAATGCTTATTTTACAGGGTGCGCGATTTTATTCCACCGTCTCCGCAGAATTCTGTCGTGGACGAGTTGCACGAGGGACATCTGGTATAGTGCGGATGAAAGAGGTGGCTCGAGACTACGTCTGGCGGCCAAGGGTTTCCGCTGACTTGAAGAACGCAGTGCAAACGTGCGCGGCCTTTCAACAGCACTGTTGGCTACCTACACAAACTCCCCTCACCCTTGGGCGTGCACTACAAGACCATGGGGTCGGCTGCACTTTGAATCTGTGGGCCCGTTTCTGCAACAGAATTTCTTGGTGGTGATAGATGAGCAGTCAAAATGGCCCGAGGTATTCCTGAAGCCTTCAACCTCCGCAGTAGCTGCCATTGCTAAACTAAGAGACCTGTTAAGCTGTGTCGGACTACCAGAGGTTGTAGATGTCAAATAAAGAGCCGCAGATTTTGAGTGAATAATTTCACGTGTAGCACAAGAAGAACGGCATAAAACATGTGTGTTCTGCTTCGAATCATACGTCAAGCATCTGTTTGGCTGAGACATTTGTTCGGACAGTAAACGAAGCCCTTTGAATGGACACAAAGGGATGATCTATTGAAGAAAGACTAGCCAGTGTCTTGCTAGCATACCAAAGTACACCCCATGCAACCACCTAGCAGTCCCCGCCAGTCCCGCCTATATACTTGCAGTGCCTGTCAAAAGGTCATCTGGATGCCGTCGCTTCCACCGCTCGTGGCGACCGCGTGAGGGCGCCTGTTTCACTGGGTGCGTCATCATCATCACGCGTATGAGTTTTGATTTGCATTTGCATTCTATGACATTCCACTTCGTATCGGGTGATCAAAAGTGTAGTCAGAATCTAGCCAGTCGCCTCTCCTGCGACTCCCTAGATTTACAGTGTTTCCAACTGCTAGACCCGGGTCGTGCAGTGGCGTCTGCAGTGTGATCTGCGAGGATAAGAAGAAACTTGATCCTCCGCCAGCGTCTCCATCTTTCCGCCCACGTTCCTTCTTGCCACGCGACAATGCAAGGCATGCGCTTGCAAACGCTCTTTATGGTTTCAATTACTTCGTCTCTTAAATCAATGCTCTGTGAGTCCACGCTTTGTCTACGTCGTCTGCTTCGGCTGCCTTGGCCTGTTTTGCGTTTGGCGCTTGGCGTTTGACGTCGTCCGCTTTCGCTTAGTTCGCCGCAAATGTCGGTTTAGGAGGCCTAACTTTGGTAACTGTCGATGCAACTCAGATTAAAAAAGAAGCCTGTATACGAAACAAAATAGTAAACTGGGCCAGTTGGTATTCATTCAACATGGTTACTAAAAAATCTGCGTCAAAACACAGAACGAAGAAAGGAACAAACACAACTGGACAGAGTTGAACCATCCCACCTAGAATAATCGAAGCCGGTGCACTTCGTATCATTATGGGTGGCGTTGATTCAGCTCCGTTCTGTCGTGTCTTTTCCTTTATTCGCGCCCACTTTTATCGAGCTAATTTTTAACAACCATATGTTTAAGCTGGTATTCGGCGTCCTTTTACTAAAGTTCCCGCTGACATTTATTTGAGAGAAAAGTGGCTTGCTGCTTTCCGTCAAAAAAACTGGAAACAGAATGCACTGTCGTGCTACACTAAGGTATGCATCGAGCACGAAAACGCATTCCGCGTGGTTCTTCCGAAAATGGCTGAACGTTTAAATATAAAATAGGCCGATCGGAGCGCTTGACTTTCCTCATGGCTTATATTTTTTTCGATTTCGCGGGTGGTACGGCACTAGCGTATCGCCTGCGTATTCAGAACAACAAGAACGAACAGGTGGATGCATGGCATCCATTCTCTCCGCATCTAAACGACCCGGTTTCAGAGGCGCGCCTGTCGGCAAAACGCTCTGCTTGAGACCACGTTGGCGACTCATTGTTTTCCTAGTCTTACAACAGGCACCGAAAGTATAGATGAGGCTTCTTCTTTTAGGGCCACCCCTTAGAGCACGGCTCAATTTAGTGAGGCCTAACGTATTATCAGCAGAAAATCATAAGCAGTTTCAGCAGACGCGTGGTCGAAGGGAAGTTCAAAGTTTATTTGCAGTAGGAACGACTGTGTTTCTGAGGAACTCTAGGGAATGGAGAAGATGGATGAAGGCCACGCTGAGATCCCGGTCCGGTCTAGTGTCCTGAGAGTTCCACGAGACTACACCACGCGGATTCATGGAATGAAAGCGGAATCAATATCGCTCTCATTTAAGGGTGGCGCACCGAGAAGAACCGTAATCCTAACACAATAACACCAACAGAAGCGAGGTTCCCTGGCAGCAGTCAGAATCGGCGAATAAGGACACCGAACCGAGTTCCTGGACCGGGCAAACAGCTTCCGCAAAAATGGGAGGCGCAGGACAACCGTCCACTGGTGACCGGTCATCAGCAGAGCCGCTCGAACTGGAAAACGCAGTTAAGGACGCAAGATCTTCGCCGAGTGCCCTGAGCAGTGAGAGCTTGCTCAGTATCGATTCCCTGCGCGTAGGAGACGCCACCCAGAGTGGTGTACACCAGAGTGAAAAGCACCTGGGCATAAACTGTGCCTCTAAACATTCCAGACTATTGTTGTGTTTGAGCTATTGCAATAGGCCACGAATAATAAAAGCATTATATAGAAAAGGAGGAATGTAGTGTTTTCGCGGTGAGAGGAGAACACTTTGTCAGCTGTGTTTTCTGCGGCACTGCCTGGCAACAAATTTGAGATAAGCGCAGGCGGCGCGCCGCGCAGTCCTTTTTCGTCTGGCCGAGCAGGCTGACGACTGACTCCATAAACTCAAAGTTTTTGTTAGTTACTACATCGAAGTGGTCCGCTCTTTTATTAAGGCACGTCGGTAGCTGTTAACGTGTTTTGAACTCTGTTTTCATTCACTCTAAGATAAAATAATAAAAAACACAAAAGAGCGCGTAAAATATTTCCGCTTGCGTGGTACAGCGATGCCTCGTTAAATATGGGCACCTCCGTTTTCCCCTAAAAGCCCCCATAATGTTAGCTGCTCATAATAACCAGACAATATGCATGTATTTATCCAGTTCTTAACGAAAAATGTTTTTTGTCTAGCCGGATATCCATTTTAAGGGGGCGGTATTAACGAGACATGGTGTACATAGTTGGTAGTGCACGTAACTGCCACGCGAATATGCGGGGTGGAAACCAACAGGCACAATTGTTTTTTCTCTTTCAAGTATATTTTGTTTTGAGAGTTACAGTTTTTGTTTTACTGCGATGGAGTGTTTTAATTTCTACACTTCCTGAAACATTGCATTTATATACAAGCAGCAATAGAGGGCTGCTTTTAGTCATTTCCCTTCCTTCGCCATTTGATTCGTAACAATATATGGCACGCTCTGAACAACCTTAACATTGCACTTATGTAGCTTAAAGGTGGCAGTTTTTTTTTAATTTTAAAACACAAACAAATCTGGAGTAAAAAGTAACTGTTTTTATTTTGTTTTGTCGGTTGGATTTAAAAGGCTTCGAGGTAAACTTATATCTAGATATATTTTGTCGCGCAATATCGGTCCACATATCGGTTCACATTGACAAAAGAGACTAAACCTAATTCTGCAAATTGACTAAAAATAATTGAATACTGTTTAATTCATTAAGGTAATGGGTTAACCAATGAAGAATGGAAAGGTGTATCCCTCAATAATAACGTCCTTTCCTAAAGGCAATCAGTTTACTGCGCACTCCAAGTACCAATTGTATGATTAGCTCTCAAGAAAGAGTTCTGTCTAAAGCTTTACAATGTTTATTTATCAGTGAAGTGTTAGTGTTAGTGATAAGCGACTAGACGTAGATATAAGGCTGAGCGTATTCGAGACACTGTTTGTAATGAAAAGGAAAGGGAACCATGCTTTGTATTGTTCTGTTTTTATCACACCGACGTGTCATGTTCTAGTCCCACCCGAGCCGACAAACGGCAACATAAAAAACGGCCAATCTCAAGCACGTGGAGCACGCACAATGAAAGTAGCATTGGCGAATTTAGAATATCTCGGGCCTGATGAAGTAAGCGGCACTGAATGCAAGCCTGGTAATGACACTTTCGCGCGCGTTCTGCGCGTGGTTGAGGTGGGTCGGGGTTGTCGCTGCTGTTTGCCGCTCAAGCGAGACTTGGTCTGAGTGCGTAACGTGAGCAGTCCGTCCTTTGCATCAGAAGTGTTCACACTGCTTATACATAAAACAAATCTGCCGACATGTTTTGAATCATACATTTGTATGAAGCAAACTTGACAGATAATTATGTAATCACGTGGGTAGCGAACGCCGTGTATTTTGTATGTTATTTGAGCAGTCAAACTACTGCTGAAAGGTCTGTTCACAGAAGTATCTCAATGCTGAGATTACGCAAAGTTAGCGCTGCATCACCTCTACTGACTCAGCGCTGGGTTAACTCCGGCTTAGCTCTGAATTGTTTGTACGCAAGGGAAGGCGGTGTCACGCGAATTAGAGCGCTCATACAGCGCCGATGTAGCTCAAAGTCACCGCTTTGTCCTTAGTTGCGAGTGCGCCCCGCGCCGTATTTGTAAGCAGACCTTTAGGACAGCTTTTCACAAACGATGCGCGGTTCTAATTCAGTGCTATGGACCGTGCGCTCACTTCTCACTTTGTCAGCACTGTAACAGCACAGCTTTGCGAATGACCCCGCCATTTCTCCCATACACACACACAGTATGGTGCAAACTCAATTCTGAGTCCGCGGATGATGGTATCACTGATGTAGCACTGGCTTTTACTTTATTTCAGCGCCGAGATGCATCTGTGAATCGGGCGTTACTGTCATAACGTTTTAGGGATTCGTCAGAATTTGAGACCCCCGTAGATTCAGCACTGACGAAGCCAGAAAACGTCCTCAGCCACACCCTATGACTAGCAGCCCCATTGATAACTGCGCTTCCTCGATGTTACCTCAAGCGCTCCTGGCTATTCTATGCACGACAGGAGATGTTCTTCTTTGCGCTGAAGCACACGGAGATGGACTCAGCGGAAATCTGCGACACGTTGTTCCCGGACGAGTGCGAGGGACAGGCAGCTCTCAACTGGACCGTTCAGCTTCCGCCACTGCTGCGAACTGAAACCGGCCCGGTGCCCACACCGAGTGTGAGTACTGTTGCGTGCCACCGTAATATGTACCTTTTTTATCAGTTAGTTCAGATTAGAAAAAAACAAAAAAAAACATTCGCACGAATACAACCCACGCTCCATAATTTCATATAAAAGCATTTCATTTAACACACGCTTTTGCAGCAGTTGTGCACGGTCGCCGTCATAACCGACCTAATTAACCTGCCGTGTTTAAAAATACATATAGCTGTAAGTAATCACCGTATTCTATCTGCATTAATTTAATTCCAAATCATCCGATTTAAATAAAGTAATAACTTTTTTATAAAAATAATGATAAAAAATTTGGTTTTAAATATTATATTCGCAGGAACCCTGCACAGTCCTCCTTTTGCGGGCATGGTAACAATGCCACCCAAGGACAAACTTCGAGGGTTCTGTGAATATATAAAGCTGTCAGAGTGTGACGTGACATGGTGGTGGCCTCTACGTGACTAAATTATCTCAGTTATGGAACTGCCCACAGACGCTGCTTGCAGAGACGCTGCTTCCGTTACATCAAATGAACTAGTTAGTACTGATACTCAAGTGCACTTCGTTATATATGCAGATGATACGACACTGTTTATGTCAGTGGTTGATGCTGATACACTGATATGCCAAGCCAACTTGATTTTAAATAAATTTTCAGTCTGGTCTGAAGTAACCGTTCAAAGGAAATTCGATAAGGTCTAACGCACTTCTTATTCAGATGAATCAATAAACCAATCACAATAAATATTTCACTTACACTTGACACTTTGTAAAATGAGCTGGTCAACTAACATAAAACATTGGAGTATTTATATCAAACCGCATAACATGGGATTTTTATGTTGACTATATGATAGCTAAACTCTCTGTTCGTATTATTTTTTCTCGTTGCCGCAAAATCCTTTTACTCAAAAACAAGTTTAAAATTTATTATGTATTATTCCAGTCCCCCATATGTTGCTGTCACTTTATGTTGGCTACTACAACGAAACTGCTGGTGTCTGATGTGATGAAAGAACAAGTGATGAGATCAATAAAGAACGAAGAAGACGATGAGACTGGTACTGCCATGTCGGCGTTCCCTGCTTACTCTTCTTAATCAATCGGCTACACTACCGAAACCAAGCCTCAGAAAGCATCCTTTTATTACTAAACAATATTACGATATATTCCTGATGCTTATTTATGCGCCACATATAAACTTCATTTTTAAAATATCAACAAATTTCGATTGAATGCATGTATGAGCATTGTTTAATTCACTCCATTCGTTTCTCACTATCATCATTCATACACCGTTTATACAGTATTCCTGAACTTTCACGGCCTGACAGTGATATCACCATAATTTGCATTGAGTCATGGGTCCTCCCCTATTGCGTACACATTAAAATTCGCAATCCTAGCATTATAATGTACCATTCATAGTGTATAAATGCCTCACAAACAACATATGGGAATGTACGATAGCAGGGTTGACTTACGCTTTCATATTATTGCCCTTTTCATAAATAAATGTTACTTATAGTTTTTTTATCTTTTTGTATTGTGTAGTTTCTTTATGTGCTCTGTATACGTTTTATCGAGATGCGCTTATTCCGTTTCTGCTCGCTGCCACCTTAAGTTGAAACCCCCGACGACCCTACAGAGTGGCGCCCCGACGCTGCGAGTGCTGCACCTGAGCGACACACACGTCGACCCTTTGTACGAGGAGGGCTCTCTGGCCAGCTGCGCCGAGTACGTGTGCTGCCACGCGGACGACGGCCGGCCCCGCGGGCCGGACCAGACGGCCGCCGGGCGATGGGGCTTCTTCGAGCAGTGCGACATCCCAGCCAGGACCTTCGAGAGCATGCTCAGGCACATCCGAGACACCCAAAGGCGAGCGAAGCTCGCATCACTCTTCTCTATTGGGTAGAAATTGTGTGAAAGGATGACACTAGAAGGCGCCGGGACGCCATGACAACAAGCTTTCACTGGAAGGAGTAGTGGGCGGTTGCAAAGCGTGCTGCCTTTGGATCTACGCACTCTTTGAACCTGTTCGAACACCAGCGTTCGGCTGTCGGCGTTCGTGTTAGAAGGCGTTCGAAATGTGAGTAGAGAAAAAGGCAGCTAGATTTCCGTCTTTCCACTAATCGATCCAGTCAGAGTTCGCTTCTCTGGTGCCCCTGCGCGCTGTCAACTTCTTTTCTTCCCTTGCGTCTACCAGCATCTCCACTATACAGCTTTTCCACAAAAAAAAAAAGCTCTCCTAGGCCGCCGCCAAGTTGCTGATGCGGCTGGCGCGACTCCTTCGACCACTATCGGCTGGAACCTTTGTGCCAATCTCTTAGACCGTGGAAAACCGCTGCAGTGCGTTTCTTTACCTATGCTTTGAGGTTTTTGCGTTTGACGTTTTGTGGTCTCTCTTGAAAGTTTGCACTTAAGTTTTCTGATGCATGCTGCGTACCCTTTCTGTATGGTTTTCCACTGTGAAAAATAGGGCTGGTAAGTGCCTGCCATTTAAGTGTTTCTGCTTAAAATTCATGGGAAGCGAAGGATGGGAAGGACGTCGAACGGCCCTCGACGTGATTTGGCGAACAATGACAACTGTTCTCCCCTTCCCAGAGATAATCCGCGTAGAACCCTTCTCACCTATACTCTTAATCTGGGGCCACCTAGGAGCCACCTAGAGCCTTGACAAATGAGATCCAACTTATCACGGAAAATTTTGGGGCCACCTCAAATTGCCAGCCCGTTTGCCGTCCTTTTTAGGTGGCCCCAAAATTTGCCATGACAAGTTGGATCTTGCCGGCCCGTTTTTTAGCTGTCCTGTTTTCTAGCTGGCCCGTTTTCTAGCTGGCCCGTTTTCTAGCTGGCCCGTCTTCCAGGTGGGCCGTTTGCTGCTGGCTATAAAAATGTCCCGTCATCCACCCTCCCGCAAAGTATCTTGGAGGGTCCAGGACTGTAATCCACGAAGAAAGCCAGGAAAATGAGTAGTACAGAAAATTTTCCCCCGTAAAAATAAAGCTGTGACGTGGCACTGAGCCTGACGTCTTCTTGTGAGACGTCATGCACATAGTCACGTCGCAACTTTATTTTTGAGTCGCAAAATAAATTGAAAAAGCATTGCCAAGCTCAATTTGTATACTTTAAGTCCCTGTCACACTGAGGCAACACAACGGCAATAGCAACACAACACGTCGTCCAACAGTCGGGCAACTTATTGCTCGCTCAACGTGTTGTCCGACAAACCTGTCACATCGCGGCAACAGCACGACAGCATGGACGAAAACTAAAATGTTGCCTCGGTATGACAGCTTTCGGCAGCAACTCGTGTTGGACAACGTGTGTTGCCCTGATCGCTGGCTGAGCGAATTTCGGGCCGGCAACACGACAACATAGATAGCTTCGATGGTAGAGTTAGTCCCTATCAATAACGTCTTACTCAAATACATGCTTGGAAAACGTTATTTAACAATAATTAGGGCTGGCGTGCAGCTAAAATATTCTTGATTAATGTTTTTGCTTACGGAAAGCGATTTTCGAAATGGTCCACAGCTACGGTCGTGAACGTTCACTGATTTTTTAAATTAAAACTGCCGAGAGACCAGCTCACATTACTGATAATGAAATAAAATGGCATGCCTACGCACCCGCTGATAAAGTATAATAAAAATAATCCAGAAAACCAAAGAATAAAATATCGAAGCATTAAAACGACCACTCTGATCATGATCGTTGATGCTTGGAACTTGAAAACAGCCGCTACCAGACACCTGATTTGTTTTAAAAATACCCAGGACGTTTTGGCGAATGAAGCGATCACATAGCAGGCGGTAGGCAAATAGACAGCGTTGAAAAATATTTATTCCACCGATTGTTATGAAGGCCGATCGTGTCAGTGTCGCTGTTTTGAAGCACTGTCAGTTCAGTCAAAGCCGCCTGTTCAGTTCAACACCACGCTACAAAAGACGCTTTGGGGTGCTGCCGGTGTTAACTCAATTTTACAGTAGAAATAGGAATTGCATGAAAGAAAGAACCGGGCAGAAACACTCCATACGGTGGCGTAAATCTCGAACATATATTAGCGATGTCACTTTCTTCGGTTAGGGCTATCTGCTTTGTCAGCGAATGAAGAACATTTTGATAAAATAAAGAGCGGAAAATACTCCCCGTGTCAAGTTTTCTAATCACAGTCACTGGATGATGTCGTACCGTAGTAATTTCCGGCCCTTCGAACGCACTAGCACTTTGTAGAGTCACATTTCTAGCGATTTCGCGCCGCACACGAACGAAGGTCAAACAATGCAAGATGGCGAAGTGTTCCCCGTGTTGTCCTCGCCGTCAGCGCGGTGTGACAGGGTTGTCGGACAACAAATCGGGCAACACGGTTGCCGGGCGGCAGCAACATGTTGCCCGACTGTCTGTTGTTGCCTCGATGTGACAGGGTCGCTGGCAACACGATTTCCCCGTGTTACCGGATAGAGTTGTCCAACTGTTGCCTCAGTGTGACAGGGCCTTTAGAGATTGACTTTCCGAGTGCTCTAGGGGAAAGTAAATATACAGGAATTGTTTCAAGGGCAAGGCCGATGGTTTCTAAACATTTGAAAGAACAGCGGGTCCGCAGGTAAACAATCCATTTATTTGTTTAAATTAGATGCACAGCTGAATATACAGGTGGTGCTTTGTTGTAACAAAAACCACATTAAAACAATAAAAAAGAAAAGTAAATGAGAACTTGTGTCACTTGCTGAAACACTGGTGGAAGCCTGGTCGTTGCTTTCTCTTGACACACTTGGTGAACTAGGACCCGCTGCTGTTGCAGATGCGCTCTCCGAGCCAAGTTTATTGCAGTCAGCCGGAGCTCCGTGCCACAAAACGGGTCTCCGCGGCACGTCCGAAGGCCAGTTGCATCTGTCGTCAAGGCATGATGTTGCTGCGATTGAGAATCTTTAGAATTTTATTATAAGAGAATGAGGGAGAGAGAACACGTCTTGTATCTTAATTACTTTTTCAAATTTAGCAAAAAGCTGGTTTTTTAGAAAGTAGCATGCTGAACGTTAGAGTCTATTCAGATGCTGAGTCATCGGCGACAAACATGGCCGCTAACATGTTGTTTATTCATATGCTCTATGCAAAACAAAAGAAAGCAAAAGAAATTCGCCAATATGATAACCGCCTTTGCTTTCGGTGGCCATGCTTGTGTGTAGTTACTCAATATTAAAAAGCAATTTGACGTCATATGAATAGACCCTATAGCTCTGGTGGCAGTTTGAAGAGTGGGAAGAAAACAGTAAATTTTGACGTCACCAGGAAGGGTAGCTGAGGCTGTCCACTTGCCAGGATCGACAGGTTCATACTATATCATACAGGCTGCGTCGTGAAACGCCGGCCTAAATCGTTGCTGAAAAACTACACGTTGCACATAAAAAGCTAATTTTGTTTAATATGAAAATTCATAAAATTTTACGTTCGAATAATGATGGTGTCAAAGATTTCTAATAATTAACTTTCTGTAATTACTAAATTTTAAAGTATAGTCAGGTCAGGGTAAAGACCTTGCTAAACTACGTCAAATATTGTAAAACAGATAGTTTGACATTTTTTTTCAAAAATATTGTTTAATACAATACATTTCTTAAATTCAGCTAGCTTAATAAAAGCTTCTAAACTCCTTCACACAGAAATAACATTTCGGCCGATGTCGACGGTGGCGTGAGCCAAACGAGGGTGCATGCACAAGGGCAAACTTAGTGTATTCTAGATGTTACATTCATCATCAATTTTAGCACAAATGTTCCTTGTGTGGCCGTCCACGCTTTGCTCAACGCAATCGTCAACGCCGGCCGAGACGCGCGACTATATACCTCGGACGGCAAGCTGATGAGCGCGCCGTATACGCCATGCTCTATCGGCGGACACTTCGGCAAGAGATAAGTACCACCCTATAAACTATTTACACCTTGTCGCTGTAAAATGCTGGTGGCCACCGTCGAGGCATTGCCGGCTATCTTTCTTTGCCTCACCTTACCATAGGATGCGGCTGCGGCGTAAGGGCTGCGGCTGTGACCACTAACTTTAAAATTGCCACCCACCATGGTGGTTGAGCACACAGCCGAGCCGGTGTTAAACGCGAAAATTCCGCGCTTGCAGCCGTTATGCTAAGTCCATGCTGACGGTGAAACAAAGTAAACCTGTTTTCCCGCTTTCCACGGCGACGACAGCCGGTATCTGAATCATATGAAAACAGGCGATTCCCAACGTGCTTCTTGAAATACAAAAATATTGTGTATAGATAACTGTGTCATCCAGGACAGGGTCCCACTTGTCTTCTGTTGGCGAGAACAAGAGTTACTAGTTAGAAACCTTTCAGCAATTGACTCTGTTCCGTTATTAGCCAGTGAGCTACATATTACCCAGTTGGTTATGCTGAAGCCCACGCAAAAATGGTCTATGGTCGACTATACCAAATTATATGGCAGGCTATCACCCCTATAACCCTCTATGGTCGGCCGTAGAAATCCATAAAGACAGCTACAGCCAGCTATAGAAAAATCCTATGGCCCTGTGTCTAAAGACTGGGAACCAATACATTTTCTTTACTGCCTATATAAACTTCTATGGCCACAAGTCTGAAGACTGGGAACCAATAAATTGTCTTTAACCGTCCATGGAAAATTTTATGGCCCTGAGTCAAAAGACTGGGAAAAAATAAAATTTATTTAGACTCCTATAAAAATTACATGGCCCCATGTCAAAAGACAGCGAACCAATAAATGTTCTTGCTACCGCCTATAGAAAATTTTTGGCCCCGAGTTTAAGGACTGGAAACAGTAAATTGTCTACCCGTCTAAAAGGTTTATATTTGAGTCTAAAGACTAAGAACCAATAGATTTTTTCCACGCCTATAGAAAATCTCTGCAACGTTACTTCTTTTAGTAAAACACTCACGTTAGAAAATTAAATCAATACTAAATTTCTGTAATGCCGGTGACAAACCATGACCTATGTTCTCTGCTGTTCCAACGAGTCGTGAAAACCAGTAATATTGTTTGTTTGGAAAATCCATTAAAATACTAGTGCAACAGTTAAAATTAATAAATACCCTCAAAAGTGAAAATAGCCACACTGGCGCCGGGCTGCTGCAATCAAGCAATAGCTTGGCTGCAACCTTCAGCGCCAGTGTACTGCATGTCGTCACTGCATTGTTAACGTGATTCACATCGAGCATTTAATAAAAGATAATTAGCCACATTTTGGATTAATTCAGCCTAATGGATCTATGTTTGATTTTTTTAGGGTGTTAAATTTATGGGACGAGGGCCAGTCCAAGCGGCAATTCAAATAATGTAGTAGGCGCGAGTAATATTCGCTCCCCGCCCCTCCGTGTTTTGCGACAAACGATGGGTCACAGGCAAAGTCGGATTCAAAAATTAGACTGCCATATATACAGCCAGTGCGAACGTAGCATATGAAGGTGTCGCTGCGTTGTTGCTCTTGTGTGGGGCAGGCGGTTCCGCTTGCAGTTTCTGTGTATTCTGTGTGTTCAGAGCATGTATGTATATCTACCATGTAAGCGTTCAGAAGTCGGGGTACTTGAGTAATTTTTTAGTTTGCTGGCTAAAAGAGTTATAAGTAAGACATAGAGAAGTCTTTAGCCAACCATTCGACAAGCTAAAGAGCGCTTATGTCTGGACAACAATATGGCCATAGACAAAGCTAAAGAGGCCCATAAAGGCGACCATAAAAAATGCAAAAGACAGCCATAGAAAGTTCTTAGCTATTGGGTCAAATAGCTACAGCCGCCATACAAGAATTTTCTATAGCCGACCACAGGACATTTTTGTATAGGGAGGACTGTGCCCGCAGTAACAGCACCAGCCAAGTTGGCTAAGAAGTGGTGGTCGTGCTGGTGGGCCGCCAGATCGGTGGGCCGTGTGAAGCCATCGCATTCACATGCTTCCTCATGGTTAAACCACCGCGTGCGAATTCGCTTGATATCCTTTGACGTGCTGAAGAGCTAACTTACTGTCCAGCGGCTTCGGCGGCATACTCTAACTGTTGGCTTACATCACCGCGATAAGAAAGTGTCACCCGCAGATGCTTCCGATTAGATTCGTACTGTTGAACGCTCAAAATTCGTCGTTATTGCACACCGAGAAGAGAAATGATCGATTATGCGCATGCGTGCCCGCTGGCCGCTGGCTGCCAGGGGCACGCTGGGCGGCTGCAACTGCACGCCATCTGGCGGGAGGCAGAGTTCTTTTTTCCGCTATATGCGCATAGCCGGCCCGTTCTTGCCGGCCCTGCACAAACGGGCGGCCAAAAATGACAGGGCCGCCTACGGAGCCACCTATATCGCCATTCGCACCACCAAAGAAAGGAGGGGCCAACTGTACCGTGACGCTTGTACACGGCTATTTTGACGGGGCCGGACCAGTTCGCGGCTAGGTCCTGAAAGTTTTGAACGTCACGGCCTGTCCGTGACGTTTGACGACCCCAGATTAAGAGTGTATTGCCAAAAAATTTATTCGGGATAAGGTAAAGTGGTGCCCGTTCTTTTGCCCTTGCGTGCTGGTGTGAAAAAGGAAGCTCTTCTCAAAACGTGCCTCAAAACAGAAACACCTTGGATTCTGTCCGATCGTCAAGGATGTGACTGTCGGTGACATGAGATTGTTATTTCAGATCATAAATTAATTATTTTCAGATAGCGCGGTATTGTGGTACGCAACCATATATTGATCAAATGTTATCACTTATTAATTGAATGTCCCTGTCCTGTCCATAGGTGAAGATGTCATCTGTAATGGCGTAAAAATGCATGCCTTTCGGCTACCTTCTGTTGTAAATTATTTCGACAGCTACGCGCTTTGTTGTTTGACACGCGGCTAATCGGCAGCCGCGCATCAAAGCTTATCGTAAAAATATCCAAAAACACACGAAAACCAACATTCCTGTCGCATTCCTTCTGTCGGGCGCGTACACCTAAAAATAGTGCGCATTTTTGTTTAAGCCTTTTTGCTTTAAAAATCTGGTACAATGCTTTCTCAATGTCCTCGAGCTAATACATACACAATAAAACATAAATTAGTGCGGGAAAAGACGAGAATTTAGCCGCCAGCTATGTTTGAAACTGCGCCCACGCAGGCTGCGCCTATCGAAATCACAGTCCACTCGGTTAGGGTTACCAGGCACGCCGGTGAGAGTCTAGCCTCAAAACCAGTGACTGGGCTCGAAAATGGTTTGTTGCCCCTTGGGTCGAATGTTTCTAGGAAAGGTGTATAGTCACTGAGGGTTTGAGAAACGCTATACGTGCGTTGATTCCCGAGCGCCTTAGTTTTGAAACGCTGTCAATAAGATTGCGGCATGTGCGGATGCGAAGCCTAACAACGAATCACTCATGGAGAAGCCTGATATGGGCACTGAAGTCGGTTTTGGGATCGTCCTTTTTGTGGCGACAACTCAATCTAGACGCACTAAACATCCAACAGGCCAAATCACAATCGTGGGTAGCTTATTTCCTCGTTAAAAGCCTGTTCAAATATCGCGACACGCCCTTTTTCGAAGACTGGAAATGAGCGCCAAAGGAACGGGGACAGGTGAAGAAGTGGACGATCACCCCGAAGAACTGGACGATCACCGTGCGCCCCGAAGTTGTCAAACACAATCATCATGGGGCGACACAGCAAAAAAAGAACCAGAGATTCACGAAGCATTCATCGCCAAAACAAGAGGGGTTGATATCTGTATCAGCGAGCCATCAGTGGCCTTATCAGATAAAGTACTTCTATATTTAGAAAAAAAGAGGGGGACGCTGGAAGTGACAATGTTTATTTTAGGTATCTAAGCAGGTGTGTGTTCTAATTAACTGTCTGTTGCGAGTGCGCCCTGTGTTGTCGTCTCCTTCTTCACCTGTGCCCGTTCCTTTGCTGCTCATTTCCAGACATGAACCAACAAGCCCAGCTAAACATTTTGTTGCAATTCTTTTTTGAAGAGTTTTCTTCCGAGTGAAGTGGTCGAAGAAGGGCGCTTGTCGGCGACTTCCAAGCAATGGCTTCGCCCGCAGTGAAAAAAGGAGCCTTATCTGAACGTGTACCTATCAGACTCTCTTCGAAACGAGTTACATTAAAATCATTCAGACTCTGGGCGTAATGTAAGGCTTTCCTTGCTCCATACAGTGTAATCTGCGAGAAAAAGAGCCCACATGTTTTTTATCTTGCCCTGAGATGAATAGGCGGTTTTGTAATACAAGACTTGTTGAATGGGAGAACTAACACATTGTAAACAATATAAGAGGAAAAACGACCGTTTCCAAAATTAACTTCGGTGCCCTTGAACACACGGACATACGTCTCTTAAGCTATCCGTGATCACGCGATCGCTTATACCTTAAGAAATGCAGGCCCAGTGAGCCGGCTAAAGGACAGCACGTGAATTAGTGAGGCGTGTTTGCCTGACCCCCCTGTACCCATAGGCTAGAAAATGTGACATCAGTGAGAACGCCTCTATCAGACGACCTGATTTGGCCTGTCAATTTATTCCACAAGATTTGTCGAATCCGTCTCCGGGGTGGCACTACTTGTGAGTCGGCAAGAGAAGCTCACCACCACCGCCGTTCCGTTGCATCTGTCCCTATAACCAATGGCTCTAAAACCTCCCAGTGCTAAAGTTTTATCGTCAACTCCAAGATGTGGAGCGAGTTGCAGAGATTTAACACGAGTGTCGCGCCAGCGTTTGTCTCAAACTCGGACTCAATCAATGCCCCGGATTGACCCCTTGTAGGTTGCCCCAAGCATTCAGCCCAGCCCAGCGGCCATCTAAAATATGCTGCTCGCGCCGCGTGGGCCCCGTAGCGGGTACCTTTGTAGTTTTCCCTACCGGGTATATCCACGAAGGAACCTGCAAAGTTCTCATACCCATGAGAGGGCGGGGCACGTCCTCAAGGGGCGACCGCTGATACGGACTCATCTGGTAGCTATGATCAACAGCTATTTGATCAGGCCTACAGCTGGTAACCATACGGCACCCCCGGCTTCTCATCACCGTGAGAGGCCGAGGCACAGCCTCCGCGTGTGCCACTGAAGCCGACCCGCCGGGTATGTCCTGACCGAGTGCGACTTAATAAGGCCTACAAGGGTATCTTTGAGGGACTTTCTGAGCTTCTCATAACCGTGAATGCGCGGGGCAAAAAGAGTCGTGCCGCCGTCCGCCCCTATGCAGACGCGCCGAGTACACCATGACCGAGATCGTACTCAGCGGGCCTCCCGATATCCAACTTGAACGTGGGCGCGTGCGGTTTCTCATAACCATGAGAATTCAGAGTCAGAAACGGTCTCGGCGATGCGGGCACTGCAATCCTCCAGGCTCCCCGAAGGCGACTGCGACGGATAGACCTTATGGACACTGTTTACCTCGTTGCCGGAGGATAGCAGAAGTCTACCACCACCAGCTCTCGCAGTTTCCCTCTATTTCAGAGTTGTGCTCTTCGCCGCAGTCCCGACGGGTATGTTCTGGTAGTTAGCGCCGGAAACAGCGAAGCCAAGTCTTGATCCCTCGTTTCCTATGCTTTTGTAATAGGAAGGGCGTGGTCTGTTCCTAGTTTCCTCAACTGTCCAGCGAACTTGCTGCAGGTTCTCATATAGTTTCTTCCTAAAACATTAGGCATCTGCGTGCTCGTGCCCGAAGCGTTCTTGAGATTCATTTCCGCAGTGATCAAGTGCTCTGTGTGCGGCATCTTCTTCTCTTGTAAATGAAAAAGCATGTCATGGCTATTCTTAGTTCTGCTAGTCTGGGACGACCGAATCCTCGTCTGAGCCCTTTGTTCCGCCACTCCCCTCAAGTGCAGTAAACGGGCTTGCCATGAAAAGTAAAAATGACTCTGTGAAAAGCGAAAATGATTTCAGTTAGCGGCCATCCTCCTAGACGAGCAGTGTCACACGTATATGTACTAATGGGGGATTTTCTCGAGCTTTCCGCCTCGGAGAATAACAGAACGCACCGGTTTGTGAATATGTAGTCATTTATTGATTCTTATCGTCATACGAGCCGTTCCAAAAAAACCACGTATGCCTCAGCGCTGGCCTGTTATCAGCGGCGGAGCGCCACACGCGTGGCCGATTAGGCTTCGCCGCCTCGAGGTAGAAATCACGAGAGGCGGTTTAATAGGCGGGCAACCTGGTCCAACGCTTTCGATCGCCTTGTTTCCTACAATTTTTGTCCGACTATTTCACCAATCAGTCACTTATTTGGTTTTCCTCTGATGTAGTTTTAAAAGGTGTACAGCAGGAAGCTTTATTGTGTAAGTGCAGGCATATATTTTCTGATCATGGGTGGTCAGATCGCCCGCTCTTCCTTCTTCCCCTCCGCCTATGTGCTCTAAACATCAGACCGATATGTATTCAATATTGATGAAGCTTGCAACCGGATAATTTTGGTCTACACGCAGATCGACTATGTGATCTGGACGGGCGACGTTGTGGCCCACGACATATGGAACACCTCTCGCGAGAAGACCCTGGCCATGATCGACTATACTGCCATGTCTCTGGCCGAATACATGGGCCCCAGCGTGCCTGTCTACCCAGCCCTTGGAAACCACGAGGGAGAACCTGCGAACAGGTGGGATGACGTTTAGGCTCCAGCATCTTCTTTTAGGCGAAGAGTCTTAAAGGAAAGCTCGGGCTGTTTTCGAAGTGGCCCAAACTAAACACATTTTCGGAACACGCAGGTCTTAATCATTTCGGCATACTATTTATTATATCAAAGCTCAAACTAGGTAACAAAACAAAGAAAAATGAAGCTTATCGCCAAGCTCACATTGATATGTTCACGCACTCTAAAAAAAACTACGAAGTGTTCCAACTCATAGGGACTTTTGAGAGCTTTGTAACCTCTAGTTAAGTAACTATTCGGTAATTAAACCTCCCGGTCCTGAAGTCACACTTCATCGACCTAAACGTTTCTATGCCTACGAGAAACGGGCTCTAACCTCCCTCCGATCACAAAACGGCAACTATCAGTGGCTCGACTCTTTAGTCAATGGCACTCCAAGGATCTATCGGCGTTGCTGGACGGCGTGTACACAAACAAAGGACGAATGTTTGACGCATGTATCTTAATTGTGTCTTGACTCCCTTATTCATGAACAGCATTTTCTTAACTTTACTGACACCGAAAGTGGAACCACCAAAGCCGACGAACGTTCTAATACACACTTGTGAAATAAGACGCAAAGAAGCGATGACGTGAGTTGAAATCTGCATCCCCGAGGAGCTGTAAGATAATAGAGAGTTTTAGAATAGGGGACCCCTATGTTTGGGTTCGCCTAAGAAATTGGGGAACCAAACGCAAGAAAAAGGATGTTGTCGACGGCTTATAGAACAGGTGTTTCGCAATGCAGTGCAGCGCGCTTACGTTCCCGCTTGCAGCGCCAATGCGGCTAACAAGCGTAATGATCAAAAAAGAAAAATATCAATACACGTAAAACATATGCGCTTTGCAAGTACTTTTTGTTTACAAATAATAGTTAAGGTAATTCCCGATAAAACCGGCTAAATCAAGAGACAATCTAAAATCAGTATTAATGTTGTTTGCTGTATTCAGTCAAAACAGCCTAATCCGTAGCGCGTTCTAATTTCGCGCTTGTTCTCCGATTTTATGGGCGTCTGCCTGTGCTTTGACCGTCTGTCGCCGAAGATTTAGGCCTTCAACTACGCCGAAACTGAGACGAACGCGAGCGAGCATACTCTGCGAGCAGCTGCTCAATGTAGATCTAAGCTGGAGCGACTTTGGGGCCTTAAAATACTTGTTTTTAAGCTGCAGGCATCGTGCCACGAACGAAACCCACGCGGAGCCGTGGAGTAGGAATTCGTTGCCATGTCAACGGTTACCGCGTCTTTTTAGGCTTAGGAACGACCAGAATCAGGGACGATCATTCAAACGGGGCGAGCCCAGCGCTCATTCTTTATGATTTGAGCGAGATAAAGCAAAGCGAAAGCCGGTTGCGCCATTCATTGGCAACGAAATTACTAATAATACAACAACGGTGACTAATTTGCTCCGGAGCGAGCGGAAAGGGCGCCGCCATGTTTGCCGGCGCTACCCGGCCCAAATCATTGGGGACCCCACGCTATTTCTCGAATTCTGCGTTGGGGGCGAGCACCAACTCAAAACCCCAACGGAATATGGGTTGTGTGCATGCGCAGTGGTGAGCCCCTATTTTTAAGGGGCCCCTAGCTTTCAGGGTCCCCTATCCGAAAACTCTGTAATATCTGCAGAATGTAAGGAATGGGATCTTAGTTTCGTGTTTATGCATGTAGACCAAACGGAACTGATTACCAAAATAAACCAACTAAGACTGACATAATTACTTTAGTCAAGAGCATCCGGCTTCATAATTCAGAAAATGCAAACTACACGCGCAACTTCATATCTGTTGACACACAAAATATTGACGGCCTCTTTTCTGCTGAAGTTAGCATCTCTGCTGAGTATCGCTGTTGCATCCATTAAAACGCCGTTCTTCTGCCCTGGCAACCAGAGTCACCAGGGGAGTGTATACCAACATTGACAGTGCCGAAAATCATGTTCAGCTAAAGACCAGCAACGACACATTTATTACGTCTGTTCGTCGGATGGGTGCGTCCACCGCAGTAACTATAACTTCCTTTTCATAAAGGCTTCCGGAATACGTTTTCCTCGGTATAGTACCGCAAAAGGTAGAATCATCTATGGTCAATCAAATTCAACGTCATGAAGTTTGGCATTTTGGGCACTCCCCAACTAGCACAACTCGCCGGGTTGGGACATGGGCGGTACCGGTCTGCCGGTAAGATCCTACTGGGGCAACGCTGGAAACACCCTATGGGGCGACAACGGGCCAGTGAGATTGCCATTCACCAGCCAGTGACTGGGACTGACTGGGTTCCCGGCACTGGGCGTCCCAGTGAGTTCCCGGGATGCTGCCAGCACAGATCCCCAGCGTAGTACCAGTAATACGGTAAGATACCAGCAAGACCCCAGGCTAGCGGGAAAAAAACCGTACAGTTCCTAGTCTTGTTTGCCTAGTCTTGTTTTACGGGTTAACATTTGGTTTTATGTGCAATTCACACCCGAATATAAATGATGTAGTTTATAACAACGGTAATTTTAACAAATAATATGTGTAAACAATTATTTCCCACTGGGCATGTAAGTACATTTCTGGCATAGGTATACATTATTTTGTGAAAGCAGCTGCCATATCCATCTTTCACTTATGCATGGGTAGTAAATGAGACATAAAAATTGTTACCGTAATTGTTTATTGTCAGTTGCAGTGAAGCTACAGCTCGGCTGGTAATCATGGGCTTGTCGCCAGAGTAGTGCGCTGGATGAAAGAGGCTGCATGTCATGGGCTTAGGAAATTTTGTTCAGACCTCTTATGCAGCTTGTGATGCAAGTCGACCATGCACCCGGGAAGGCAAATCCTTCATTACAGCACCGGTAAACAACAATTGACACCACAGAACAATGACAGCGTAAATTAATACATGCTGCACGTGATAATCCAGAAATTTCAACCTTGTGTGAGGGTCATGAGACAAGCAGCCCATGTGAAAGGAAAGCGTTTTGTGGGTAATGCACTAGTTGCCTTTTTTATTTTCAATCTGAAAACTATATCACAACAAAAATACTTCGATTGCCCTAAGAAACACACCTGTAACAACACACTGGGAGACCAAGGGCAAAAATAGTCCAGTTATCTCATAATCAAGGTCAGCTATTTGTATAGAAAATGCCCACTTCAGAGAAAAGCTTGTGGAAATCATTCATTTTAATTTAAAAGGACATGTCGAGAGACAGGCGAGCATGGCGGAGTAGTCGGCATGTAGTTTAACATTGTCGTTCGTCACGATAAGTGCGCAGCCCTGATATATGATATATGCTTGCGAGCTAATCCTTGACCATTATATCCTTGACATATACAGCTCATTGTCGTGCACATACTAATGAGATTGGGTAGACACAGGTAAACATATAATGTATTGCAATGTATGACCCCCTGTGTTCGTACATAATGGGCAACTTGACGACTCAAACTCATCTGCAGACTTCATAAAATAGAAAATTGCGACTTACACAGAAACAGTATATATTAGCAACCTCCACCATCAAACTTACATTTAGTGTTTACCTTCGGCATGCCTCATAGCCGTTGAAACTGGCCTGCAAGCCTCACTTACTTTAATCATATGACATCACATGACAAGGAACATTCCCTCGTGATCATCATTAAGATGTCTACAGGCGCGAACCGCTCAGGCAAATCAATTGAAAGACAACAAATCAGTAGTGAGGCAGTGTACAGTGGTTGGTAGATGCAGGTTAATATGTATGGGACACCTATTTTCTAAATAATATCGTTCATCTGGTCAATTTACTTCGTAGACCCATCACATACTGAGACAAGTTTCTGAATACAGTGGAAAACAGGAAGGAGGAGTGAGTTCCAGATTTAGTTTTGCACAAGCTATGTGGCAAGTGACTTCATCCTCTTAGAATTTATTGGAGTGGGTCTGGGTAGAATAATGTCTAGCCCGACATTACTGCCAGGAGCACATGTCTCAAAAACCTGTCAGAAAGGGGTAGAGAATGTTTGAATAATGAATTCCGTATTACGATGAGCAGCAGCTTATACTGAGAATTGATATGAGCAATGTCGGCCATCCCTCTGTCGGAAATATCAATGCGTCAGCCACCCCTTATCAGAAAATGTTTTAGCTGAGCGCTCTTTACGGCCCGCTCCGCTCAGCCACTGAGCGAGAAAGCCACCAGGCATGCGCATAACGCTCAGCCGGCAGTGGCCAAAGGGGTGCAGGAATTGTCTGCTCCATCGGCATCTGCGCTCCGATTGGTAGTTGCTGAGTGAGAGTTGTGCGCATACAGGTGCTTTCCTGCTGAGCGGAGTGGGCCGTAAAAATGCTCAGCTAAAACTATCTAATGTCTATGTCGCAGCCACAACTGAAAAACGTGCAGTCTCTTCTTCCTCGCTTGCTCAATACACCAAAACTGCACTGTATACTGCTTTAGAAACTTACTGGCATGTTTCACGCTCACTCTCTGCAGACAGCTAGGACTGTCGGTAAACAAGGAAAGAAAGTGTGAACAGATAACTCCAAAACAAAACGTCAATGGGACAACACGAGACAGCATTAAAGTTGCCAATTGGGCGTGTTTTATACCGCACAACCACTGTGTGTACACAAGTCAAACAACTCTACGCATACCACTCAGCATACCACAGCTCGGCTGAATCAGATAAGGGTCACTTTTGCCGAGCTTGAAGTACAGTCGTGATCTATATGAGGGTGAACCAGCGATCGTCGACTGCTTTATACTGGGAGCATCATGCAGCAACTGACTTGCTTTCTTTTCAAATGCCTTGCGAACCAAGCATGGCAAGTCGTCTGCTAAGGAATAAACGTCACCATGGACAGCACTGAGCAGTTGATAATCACCTGTTCACCTTCATATAGATCAAGTCTCTACCTGGCCGGGGTAAACAGTGTGTGCAGCAGAAACGGCTGTATCGAAATCTCAAGAGAACGAAAGTTCACTACAGTCTTGTTAAGGTTTCACATTGCAAGTATGCCATGCAAATTTCACTTTCTAAAACATAAAAAGGCTTTTCGAATTGTCACCCAGGACAAGCTGCAATTACACAGCTGTATATATAAGGCCGCTTACCATCAACAAACTTCGCAGACTGCCATAGACCTGAAGCTCGGCTCAGTTGTTGATGCAGGAACAAATCGGCTTAGTCATTGCTAGCTTCTGTTCGGCGAGGGCTGCATTGAGTATAAAAGTGAAAAAATATGCTGTAGATTATGTGAAACAAACAAGCAGAGGCCATCCTAGCATGCACAATTCGCTAGAGGCACTGCCAAATAAAAATCAGTGTTTGGGTCAATTATGTTTATCAATATACTTCGGACGCGTACCATCACTACTGGTAAGATATTTGCTGCCATCGATCTAGATAAACCTGTAAATTTACAAGAAAACTAGCAAATAACTTAAAAGCTGAAACATCTTTCGATGGAACAACGAAAACCGAAGATCAGCTGTGCAAATGTGGTGCTATCTAGTACACCAGAGATGATTAGAATCATATAACAGTATCCCCTTACAAAGACTAAAGCAAAACAAGTATAGAGTCTGCCATGCCACCACAACAGAAACGATGGTACTGTGATCTCGTGGAAATCAGAGTTTGGTACATGTATAAAAGGGTTTGGCACGACAAATATGCCAATGTATTATTAGTTTTTGCAACATTAAAACCACTCTGAAAGTGCGACCAGCTGCAGGGTGTATTTACGCAAGTCTTGTATTGTAGGTACAGTGCCCTGGTTGTGTCAGTGTGCGATATATGACCAAACACCGTAGATACTCATACTGCAAACTTATCCGAAAACCAATGGACGCGGTGGCGAGCGGCTAGAGTGGCGCTGTTCACCACTGTCGCCGTTCTTTCGTTTGTGTGTGTGTTTCTACTGATAAGCGCACCAATGGGAAGGCTTCAGCCATTATTGGGAACATTAAATAAAAAAATAAAAAATACAAATACAACGCACACAGCAATACTGGATGCAAGTAACGACACACTTCTTTTGTAAACTGTGCATTTCGCTTACAAATGAAATTCGGAATTCCCTTACAGGCTTTCATTCCACGCAAGTAGTATCGGAATTGCTAAAGGCCAGCCCATAAACACAGTCTGAGTTAGAAACAATCCTAGCAGCAGTAACTTGCTATTATAATGCTCAGTATACATAGAGCACCTTACCATGAACAGCCTTGACAGTCTTTCATGAAGCCTACAACTGCAGCAGAGGAGACTGTCATCCTGTGTCGTCTCAGGACACTCACATCAGGATGGCGAAAGTGAATGCCAACTTCTACTTGGCAAGGGCTGCAGTAAGTATAAAGATGAAGACACAAAGGATAATATACGATAAAAAATATCGTGGACCAACTTGAACAAAGCTGCACAAAAAGACAAGGACAAAAGGACAGGAACACGTAGGACGCAAACTGGTGCACACTCGCAACTCGGTCTATTGAACACAAAAGAAAACAAGAGAGATGTTCAGAAAAACCAGAAAAGTTGTGCTCAGAGAGCGAGCTTCAGGAACCGGGGTGTGAGGCAAAGATGTCAGGTAGATTCTTTTACAGACACTCTGGAATTGACAACAGCGTTTTCATGTAGCAAGGTGGTGAGTTACAATCTGATTGAACATCTTGAAAAATATCACGCAAAAACCAAGGAATAAAGGAGCGGAATACATACACTACATACGAGTGCAGACTCCCATCTAACACAAATTAGAGAAGAAGAAACAACAGCAAAGAATGCGGAAGGCGCTTCAGCAAAAGTTCGAACAGATCCAAGTGGAACGTGCTAATTCACACCTATGCATGACTCTAAAAACGATTTCCATGGCAGCTCAGGTAATAGACGGATGTGTGGACACATTGGTCGCCCATACTACGAATAATAAAGGCCTAACATAATCCCCTTGTATGTTTTTCATAGTATCTGCTAATTATTCACGTTTTATCTAGGGATGACATACACGAGTAGTGTAAACAATGCATAGGTAGGTTATAATCCATAGTAGATTTTGGAGAGACATTGAGCTTTCTTTATGTATTAGCCATTGTTCTGTTACCTTAACTGACAAGCAAATTATGTTTTTAGAATCTGCTCTTGTTAACGGGTGAATCAGCGCGTTTCACTTGGGAGTGTGCTCGAGCTCCTTCCGCCTTCTTTATTTCTTCCTTCTTCTCTGATTTATGCGAGTTGAGTGTTTGCGCTTGCATGTGGTCTACGTGTTACTCTCCTTGACTTTTTGTGATACCAGCGCACCACCTTCCAACAATCATGCAACAAACTTAAAATCAATTACAACCCACACCATTCGCTAAAAGAAGTACCAAACTAAAAAAACTGGGACTGGGTGAGGTATGTCTTACACTATATACTTACACTGAACAAAATATACCTCGCATAAACTGGCGAGACACTACCGTAATTCAGGACATGCTTGTAAATTTCCTTGCACGCTTGTAATTAATACTTGATGGCCTCTAAAAATACCAGAATGACGAGAATAAATGCTTCACCACTTGAAGCAGCCTGAGTGTTCCTGGAGGTGTGAACATCGTTGCACGTGCATTGCATCATACGAAACACGTGTAGAGCAAATGATATTTTAAAGCTCGACATTTCGCGAAACATCGCTGAAAGTGCCGGCGTAAAAATTATTTCGCGGGCACAAATTTTTGCGATCGGGATTGGTATGTTATGCATTTATCACCGCGGGGTGAATTCATCGCGGCAGCAATTTTCGGCAATTCTTTTCTGATTACGAATCGCGAAAATGATGTCGTTTGCAGACGACTGGGCGGCGGAAGCTACTAGCTTGCTCGATCAATCAATCGCTGCCTTTTCCTGGCCCAGCTCTCCGGACGCACGTACGCACACAAAACCCACCCGTAGTGTGAAATTTAGTGGCTTTGGCGATTGGGGGCAACGCGCTCTTCCAGACATTCTCTTTTACCAGTAAACAATACGGTGGAGGGCGGCAAGCAAACACCTCCTCCCCTTTCAATCTTTAACCCCCCCTCCTTCCCAAAGTGTTCCGCAGCTACTGATGGACCTTGAGCGAGTACGCAGCCTAAGCGCTCATTTGTGAACAATAATCAGCGCCAGGGTGAAGTGCTCTGCATCGGAGGAAAAAAGAAACAAACATCGTCGCATAACATTTTTCGCGCACAATTAGTAATACTGGTAAAAGCAAGCGATTTACAGATAATAACATGTCTTTTGAACAGCAGAAGAAAATAATCTAGCCCTAACGAACAAAGAAACGAAATTACTTCGGAACGACCGTGCCATGATCTTGGTTGTTGAGCAAATTTAACGTAGTTCCACGTCTCGCAGTCGCTTACGTCTTTTTCGGACAGATTTTAAACTAAAGCAAACTCGTCGCATCACGACTAATCGAGCACTTGACCTCACGACACAGATATGCAAACACACACGGCCGGCAAAACGTGCCAAACATAAAGTGTGGATTCGATTGGATTTTGCATTCAATGGCTATTACGGATGTCTAGCGACTTTACGGAAGCTATGTCCGTTTATCTTCAACACGCTTGCAATAAAACTATCACCCGACCGCATTCAGAAAAACTATTAGGAGACACAGTATAAATAAATTATTGAGCATGCCAACATTGACACACCATTATGAATACGTCCTGAACACATAGCAAAATATTAAATACGAAACTAACCGTACAATCCGGTTGTAGCCTGTTCTGTTAACGCGCTGTGTTGTTGTTCGTGTGGTCGTTAGTTCGAATCCCAGTCAAGGCAAAATCGATATCCTTTTTTTATAATTATTTTTAATATTTTTTTATGTTTTTGCAGTCGTCGGTCGGCACAGTACTTTAGGGTAGAAATGGCGCAGAACGTGAAAATAAAAAGTGCGAGCCCAAGTTTGAATTCAGAAATGCACAAATCGTGGCCCTCCTGTTTTGCCGCTACGATTCACTTCCTCCGTGCTAAAAGGTGGATCAGTTAAGTAGGCAAACAGCGCAAGTCCTTTCAACAAAGAAAGGAAGGTCATAATAATGGGCATATTGGGAGCGAAATGGGAAAATGTGGAAGTTGTAAAACTTCCACAGTGGTGCAGTGAGGTTTGTCTGAAAGCGGTCATATTCAACCAGTATAAAAATAGCGCTATCTTAAGGGAATTCTTTATTCTTTATTCATGAAAAACCCGCAGCGCCTATACATGCATTATTGCAGGGGGGCACAATGCATTAAAAAAGAGATCCACAGTCTCGCGACACACCACTTCCGCCGGTAATGAATTCCATTCTGCGATGTTTCGTGCAAAAAAAGTGTTTCAAAATGTTTGTCCTGGGAGAAATACGGCTGAACCTTATAACAATGGTCTGTACGAGCAGAATGGTAAGATGGCGAATGCAGAAACTTTGCAGCACAAATTCCTGTTTGGTTGTGATAAATGGAGTAAAACAGTTTGAGGCGCAGCCTTTTACGACGTTCATTTAAATGCATACATTCCAGTTCCTTTTTCATTTCCGTTTTGCTACTGAAACGATCGTATCTTCCAGGACAAACCTGAGCAGCAACAGATTGAATACGTTCAATAGCACTGATACGAACCTGGTAAGACGGATCCCACACATGACAGGCATACTCTAATATCGGTCTAACATACGCTTTATCCGCTGCTTCCTGAAGCTCTTTGCTTACATGTTTAAGGTTGCGCTGTAAAAACTTAGAGCCCTGCCTGCCCTGGAAACGACACTGTTCACTTGTGCTGTCCATGTTCCCTCTTCGGAAAATATAACACCTAAATATTTATAAGATGGTTCCATTCTAATATTTTCATTGTTAATGGAGTACTGATGAGTCAATTTATTCTGTTTTCTTGTGAAGCACTACATGAACACACTTGCTAGCGATTCAATGACATCTTATTGTTTCTACACACATGTTTCAATTCGTTTAACATCTCTCATAAGCTGTGTGAAATTCGTTTCCCCAGACACTGCATTGCTAACAATGCTATCAATCGTACGGCAAATAGACGTATTTTTGACGTAATAGACGTAATTATTCACCTGAGCTCTATAGCGGCTACCTATTAAGCATATCTCTTAATTTTTGACTTCCGGAAAATGCGCATTTAATTTTGTTCTGGTAGGTCATTGCTATCCCCCGCATAATTGCCTGGTTTTACTTATCGAGTGTTGCTATCCGCAAGTTTTATTCTTTATTGGGCCTAAACATGTTTTTATTCCTAAGATTCAAGCACAGTGCGGGTAATGAAACTAGCTTTCAGAATTCAGTATTGTTCAGTGTTGTAACATTTATTTTTGTCGTAGCGTCAAGGGTCACACTCACAAACTTTGCATCGCAAACATCCATAAAGCATTGATGTTTCTCGCTTTCTTTTGCGTCAAAAGAAGTTTTTATATTCACGTTCCTCTGGTGTTGTATGTCGTATAACATAAGCTAGAGGAAGGAAGATATCGTCTGGCTATGTGAACATTTAAAATATTTCTGTTAGATGATCGTAACTACCATAGAAAGTAGCTCGTTGGTTATAATCGGGGTTCCTCAGTTTTGGGGTTCACTTTTCTTGCAATACGGGGATGTTTTTACGTGGTTTATAACTTTGTTCGTAATAGGTATTTTTGTGTGTATCTTCTGTGCCAGGCGATAAATGAGGGTTCATCGTCGCTAATCTTATAAAAAAACGCCCTAGCTATACATTTGTGACACTGATTTACCCCCCCCCCCCCTTTGCGGTGGTGTTCTCTATGCTTCCGAATATTGAAATTACGCCTGTGACCTATACACTTGAAAAACGTCATCCCGGTACCGATAAAAGAAGTCAAGGGACATGGTTAGCACAAAACAGAAGCCTTAAAAAAAAAGTATATGCAGGTTTACAAAAAAAAAATAAAAAATACCGGGGGTAAAAATTGTTTTACGACAAATCGGGAAATTTATTTTTCAAGGGCAGCTCCGAATCGGAGTTTCTCTGTTTTCTCCAATTCCAAGAAAACCACCTGATGGTTTCTTTATCGGGACGTGTCGTTATTCTCTAAAAACACAGAACCCTAGTTATGAGCATTTATAATTTTTACTCAACCAAGAAGGGCTGCGAAACCACAGAAAGGCGTTCGCGCTCGACTGAGACCAGTGTTGTGACTGATTGAATGCGAGCCTCAGCAGAACGCCGCACTCGTCACCAATCCGTTCCACGTGTTGGCCTCGCTTATGTGGCACCAAACATTGAGCACTACCGCTTTGTTGTCTATGAGGCATTGGTTGTAGACGCCGCTCTACTTTATGCGGTACTGTGTTTCTTTCTTGAAGCTTTCCACTGCCAGGGATGGAGGGAAATATGTCTGTCTCCTGGCTGTACGACGCGCTGGCCGATCGGTGGAGCAAGTGGCTGCCGAAACACACAGCCACCACTCTCAAAAGGTGAGCTCGGGTGGGAAAATCCTCGTTGCTCGAGAGAGGCCGTCCTCGCCGCTGACATCTTTATTTATGGCAGTGCACTGAGCAGAAGCTACTCTGGTGTCTTTATGTGCGCTTTGATAAGGCCGCAGTGGGACATGCGCATGCGTCACACAAAAGACACAATACTGGCTGCAGACATGACGACTGCATTACGTTTAAAGCATGTTGGTTTTATCTATGATTTGAATAGGTTTCTTTTACGAGCTGCGTGACATGAGCGCCATTCACCGGAGAAACTTGACACAGACAGTGCGTGCGGGTTGTGTTTTGCATTATGTATTCGCAGTTGGACTTCAGTTTTATCTTAACATATTGCTCCCGACGTTTTCTTATTTGTTTTTATTGCTTCTGCCTCGGAGCTCGTGAAAGAGCGTCTTCCGCTACCAGCTTTCGGCATCGTGGCATTTTGTAACAGGCGATTTCTTAGCATTTTTCTCGTAACCGCGTGTGGTCGGCATCGGGCACTACTACAGAGAATAGCATCGCGCCCAAACAGGTAGACGACGAGACACCCTCTATGGCAGGAGTGTTTCAAAGCGTCTGCGGAAAATCGGAACGCGAGGAAGGACATGCCAAACAAAGGGCAGTGCCGTGGACGCGCGGGAAACTCGCGACGACGAAGCAGTCATGCGCGCACCGTCATTCGCTAAAGTCGGCGTGAAGCAGAAGTACGTGGAAAAATTTTTGACGGGTAAACGAACGCACGAGGTGCAGACAAACGCGCACACCTTTCAGTCATTGACAGGTGGGGAACCGTGGGGTCGCGTCTTTCGGATACCGCCAGAAGACGCGTGTTGCCTTCCATTGTGCTTTAGCGGCGCGTGAAGGCTGGACGTTCACGAAACGCCCATGTGGCATGAAAGGCGTGAAAATGGTGCTGGAGGTGAAACAACCGAAACACTTCTCTGCCATTTTCACCCCGTCACTAACTGTAGAGGTAACGAGCGTGAGCAACTTTCATCGCAAAATGGCCGCATCACACGAACGCCCCATGTGAGCCACAAGCACTCTCAAAGGGATGTCTCCTTTTGACAGCCTTCTCATCGCAATGCAAGTAGAAAGTTCTCTGGAATACTTCTTTTATATACTCCTGCAACACTTATAATTATATAATAGCTTATATATTGAAATCACTTTGGATATGATCTCGTTTCGAGTGTTGCACTTCAAAGGTGGCATGAAAGGTATTGGGTTTCGATATTTCGTGTATACTTAGGGTGACTACATTCCTCAAGGAACAAAACGGGACATCGCAGTGGGGGGGGGGGGGGGGGGCGAGAGGGGGGCGGGCGCATTGAGAAGATTCAGATTGCGAGAAAGAATTTATTAAAATAACTGCTTTTCTTTTAAAACGTTACCAAATTGCACTAAGCCCTAGGGCCTTAGTAACAGTGACACTCGCAGTTCAATTGCATGCACTAATTTGGAAGGTCCTGCATCAGGTCCTTCGTCGGTGTTGGCGTATTTTGCCGACGACTGAAATTTACTAAGCAGAACAGTATCCTGCACGACTCGGTTGTAAAAGTGTGCACACTTATATGGGAAAAAACTAAAAAAAATCTTGTCCCGCAAACGGGACATGGTCCTTTATTAGGACAAAAAGACTGTACGGCAGAAGCGAACCTCAAAAAGTGGACGGTTTGTCACGTACCTATGTGTACTCGCACGCCATCCCAATGAACCCTCGGCTTCTTCGATGCGGTGAAATTTTGTAAAAAAGCGGTCTATATATACGCAAACCCTTATTTGGCTAGGTGTTCGGCTATTCATCCCGCTCAAAAGTGAAGCCCGCATAAAAGCCTGGTCGCGAGGTTGGAAAATGGTAGGGTTTGGAGTGGGCGGAAAGAGGGCATTGCAGTAAAATGCGTTTTCGCCAGGCATTAATCGAACCCAGAGCGTTTGGATTATTAAGCCAGTGTTTTTCCGGCATGTCGCTTGACATAATATTTTCTCTTTCTTTTTATATCAGTACATATCGCCTCTTTTCTCGTCGCCTCTAAATTTCGCGTCGCCTCTACAAAGCGCGGTCTTTATAAAAGGTACGATTGTGGAACGACACAGTTTTCCGAAGCTAAGATTCTACTCGCGAGACAAGGAAACTTCGCTGAAGATTGTCACAAAGCTCTAAAATCTATAGAAATGACTTTTTCGTTGCTTCATTATTTAAATGAGCCGTTCGCCGCAATTTGATGAGAACGGCAGAAGTATCAACAATCAGCTGATCGCCGAGAACATACACTGCCTCTTTTCAACACGCCGATCGAAATAAAGAATATGCGTTGAAAGCAAAATAAACAAGGTTGCAAATAGCAATACGTTACAAATATGCGCCAATAAGTACATAAGAATAAGCACGTTGACAGAAAAACCAACGGGAAGACTGACGTGATCCCCACAGCTGCGTGCCTTCACCAGTTAGGGCTAACACGCACCCAGAGAGGAGAGTCAACTTGAAAACAGGGGTCGATAAATACTTCACACGACAATATTTTGCATCCTTGTATTTATCAATGGTCATTCTTTGGAGAATTTCACGCTGTTGTAGCCTAAAACACTTTTTACAATCACTTTCGTCCACCGCGTCGAGCGTCCAAAAACAGTCGCCATGCTTTAGATCCGCGATTAAAAAACAACCAAAATCAAAGCCCCTAAAGTTAGGCGCTCACTATAAGCGTGGTTTGGTGCTAGGTTTGGCGATAAGCGTTTTTTGTGCAAAAGAACGAAACCGAAACTTATCATAGATTTTCGGCTTAGGTCCGATTTGCGCTAAGTGGCGTTGGTACAACCGGCCCTTAGTATGCTTGTATGCGCTGATAAATTGCCATTTTTCTTATCTACTTTCTGAGTTTCAGCATGCATGTAAAACTCAATTTCTGAAATAAATTTTCAGGAAAGTTTTAAACTGCATTTTTTGTGTATGGTGCCGAGTCACTTGGGAGTCTAAAGGCTTGAAGGGCTAAAAGGGTCCGAAAGGCTGAAGGGTCTGAAGGGCTGAATGGTTTTAAAGGGCTAATGAAGTTTAAAGGGCTGCAGGGGTTTGAAGTGCTGAGAGGGTCGCATAACACATCAAGGCTGAAGGGTGTATTTTCAAAAGGCTAGCTGTGATTATAGATTTGTGTTTCTCCTTTGTTCCCCTTGCTCCCCCTCTCCAGGCATTATCATTATTCTTGTCCAGCTCGCTTGTGCCGTTGCGTTATTTTAATTATAAAAAAATAACTTCTTATTTTTAAAGGCCCTGATCTTATTATATTAGTGTTATAAATCATCCTTTGACATTGTAAATTCCGTCACCTTTCCGGTTAGTCTTGTTCAGATTCCTAAGATGTTATGAAGTGTGTTTACTAACGAGCGCGATCTTCTTTCAGAGGAGGTTTCTACGCTACAAAAGCTTTTCCTGGACTTAAGATTGTTTCTCTGAACATGAATTACTGCAACAGCCTTAATTGGTAAGTTTCGGGGTGATTCCTACTTAAGTTTTGTTTTGTGGAAACGACACCTTGTGTATTATCATAGCCTACTACATAGGGCGAAATCATGAGCATCGACAACAGAACTGGCTGTAAAAACTGGGAGTGACAGAAAGACAGAACATGATATAAATATTATAAAATGTTTTTGGCGATCATAGATTTGCGCGAACACTTGCAGAACATCTCTTTATTTATTTTTGTTAAATCATACGATTTTTACTTTTTTTGTTTACAGCCTATTTTTCTTTACGACGCACCTTTTATTCCCCATACACTGAGCTCATTATCATGCAAACACTAAATAAAAAGTCAAGTATCTTTTCTTTCTTTTTAAAAATCTCGCGAAAGAAAAACAAAACAGTGTTGCGCTGTTCTTAAGATAATTTTTTTCACGCCTGCCGCTCCTCCTCCATCTTTTTGCGCAGCCGGGCTGTCTATTGTTCTGGCGCCGAAAGCGCAAGCTTCTCCGGTTTGCACTAAGTTGTATTACGAGTAAAGAGAAGCACCGCGCACGCGCGATGGGGTGTGGTGTAATAAGCGCCGCGTCCAAGATCCACAAACCATTGGAATGTTTCGTCTCGCGATGGCCATTCTCGGGGTGCGTTGTCCCGTGCGATCCATGCTATCTGCACCTATCATTGCGCCTATGTTGTATCTTTGACGATCCTTTTTGAGCATCAATAAAATGCAACGGACAGAGCAAAAAAGAAAAACAATCCAACGGTACGATGACAACGTGCTTTGTTGGCTGGAGGTACGTTAGACCGTCCTTTGATTCTAGTTGCCAGACAAGCCTCCAGACGGCGCTCGGTACTAGAAAGAAAGCCCATTGTCGTAAATAAGCTTGTCAAAGCTTTATTCTTCAAGCGATATCACCTGTCTACATAATTCTCTGCACACGCTTTTCCGCAGGTGGCTGTTGCTGGATAGCACTGATCCTGCAGAGGAACTTCTGTGGCTCGTCGAACAGCTCCAGGATTCGGAATCACAAGGAGAAAAGGTGCCAGCTCAAAAAAGAAAAATCCAAATGCCGTGAAATACGAGTTCATTCATACTACCTAAAATGCAATGCCTGTCCATGGCGCCTTTGTTAGTAGATTCCTGACTCCGAACCAATGCTGCAAACATACTGACGCTAAACGAGTGTTCCCGCAAATCGACAGTCGCGTCCGTCTTGGGATATCTGCGCGCTAACGGCGCTCTTGTGAGAGGCTGACGACATTGATGCGAGCTAGGTGGCGCTGCGGGAATCCACTTGTGACGACGTTCAAGGAGGGGGAGGGGGCGGGTTGTAGGCCTCCTTTTCTGATTATACTGATTCGTTTTAGTTTGAAAGACACGTCCTTCGCTTATCGTTTTGCTGGGTACGATGAAAAATATGCTAAACTAGAGAGACTTCGAGGGCGACGATGACCGTATTTCTGGTACGAATGCGCAGAAAGCAACGTTACTAAAACCCTCAGTTGGGAAACCCACCCTCGAAACCTAGGCCGCTGGCGTCCACCGAGACCGAGCTAAATACGATAACACCGCCATGCTTTAGCGACGAGTTGAAACATGAAAGTTGCTTTACATAGCTACTGTCGAGATGGCCCTGCGAGATGGCGCCACCGGCCCTTGCCCGACTTGACGGGCAGCCGTCCAGTTCCCGCAGTGGACGCTGCGGAAGAAATGGCAGCGTTGCAATCGCCATTAGCTCGGTTCTCGAGTACGGATCGGAGCCACTTTTTTAAAGCACGTTGTATGGCAGTTTCCGAACTGAGTGGTTCTAGTAACGTTGGCAGAAAGTGAGACATTGCACCTCCTGAGCTGGAGCTGTTAACAAACTGTGGCGCCCTCTCTTAGAGTAGTACAAGCTCGCCCGGTTGGGCTTTGCAGTAAATATAACGCCTTCGCTGAGATTTTTTTTTTATAGTGCTGTAAGAGGGAAACACTTTTCGAGGATCGGAAACGGTCACGTTCCAGGCCGTCAAACAAACGAAAATGCTGTATTCCTGCCACCACCACTATGGCAGGCGTCTCCCCTTTCTGAGTGATGACTTAGGGATATCTGTCGTCGTGACGCTTCTTTTTTTCTACATTTATTTTTACATTTGAGACGGCGTGAAATAGGCCTCCTACGCTGAAGCCATGAACAAACTGTGGCGCCCTAATTCTGGGAAGTACAAGTTCACCTGCACGGAGCTCGCACTACTTATGGCATGGTGACTGGGCTTTTTTCTTTCTTTGTGGTGCTGAAGAAAGGAAAAAACCCTTTAGCCGTCTGAAATCGGCTACATTCAACTCCGCAGTACAATCGAATGTGCCACATTCATGCCACCACCGCTAGGATACGCGTGTCCTATCTCCGGGTGGTAATGTCAAAACATCTAGCCTGCCGACGTTATTTTATATATTTTTATTTTTACTTTGAAACGCGTGCTACGACATTTCTCGGCTCACGCTCTTAGCGTCTCAGCTTTGACACGTGCTTCGACGACGTTCGAAGTTTTGTTGTTTATCTGTATCTTGCACATGATCTCGTGCCCCACAGCAGAGCAGGGACGCTTCTATATGTATCATAGCTTGAGACGCTCAAGTTTCTACTGCCCAAAACAAGTCCCCACAAGTCCTTTTTGCAGCACCCCCTGTGTAACGCAGGAGGCACATGGCGTCGCTTGGCTCACGTTCTTAGCGTCAGAGCTTTGAATAAAGTCACTGAATTCTGGGATAAGAGCGCCATTTTTTCCCTGCCTGCTAGCCGGACACAAACAAATACTAACGTACAGGCGACTCCGCCCCACAAGGTGATTGGCTGATCGACCACAGCTCCCATGAAAAAGCCATTTCGGCCTATTCACATCTTCGAAGCTTCGAAAGGGTCATTCCAAACCAGTCGCATCACGATGACTCTGGAGCATCATCGTACTGAATGCGTTCCTCGCAAATACGTGCGTCTTTGGCACCGTGCATGACATTCACTTATTAATGATGCTTATCTACTTCGATATCTTCAATGGTATTGTTTTTCTTGCGTATTTAAAGATAGGAAAATCATTTTTGAATGCCGCTAAGCACCGGTGCCGCGTGGGTGGCGCGCGAAGATGTACGCTTGTTTCACCGGTTTGGTTATTGAAATCTCGCCATACAAGAAACGTCTCTATAGAACTACTCGTTACCAGCGAATTTATATCGGCTCACCAAGACTGGAGAGGTCAAGGAGAAACTGCTCATTTTGTTAACCAAATTGGCAACCATACGGGGAGCCTGGCGCTACTTTCACACAACCCAATGACATTAGCTTTGACCCATGCTATGGAGGCGTTCGAATATTTGCTGTCTCCTTGTTTTCTCCGTCATCGCCTTCCGCACCAGGCGCGTAAGCTTCATCACATGTGCCGAATTGAGACGCACAAGTTTGTACCAAACATGACTCGTAAGCAAGTTGCATATCGTAGCGCCCTCTGGGAAACGCAGGAGGCCTATGAAGTGCTTTCTTGCGTTCGATTATTCAGGATTCCCGGGCGTGTTGAATCAATTCTCCATGGAAAACAACTTCCGCGCATGACGTCATCTTCAGTAGATCCTAAACCCCATAGCGTAATAATATTATACGCTAGTGGTTCAGCTGACGATGGTGTGCGTTTTCAAATTAAAGCAGAGCACAACCAGTCAAATCTCGACTTCCGTGAGTACATCGGGAAAGGTGGTTGCCCTTTCTTTGTGCTCTTGATTACAAAACCGAATTGCACAAAGCAATATTTTCTCATATATGGATTAAAATATGTCGCAGTCGTGTAAATAAAATATTGGTCGGTCATTTTTTTCTTTCGTTTCAAATAATGTCGTATAAATGCCGCTCAAATATAGCTTAGCATACACGCGTTTTTGTACACAGCCCGACACTGTGAGCGCGAATGCGGCATCGGCACTTTCTTGCAGGGGTGTGTACGTGCCAACGAAACAAAAGTCCTCTCGAACATTGAAAGAAACGTGAATAGTATACACTCCAAGACTATATCAGTACTTAGCTGTGCATGCAGACGGTGAACATAAAGTAAATACTGATTAATGAGTGCGGCTTCCAATAAATCATATTTGTTTTATTTTTAACCAGTCATGTCCAGGCTACAAAAGTAATTTCTTTCTAAGTTGAAAAAACATTATTTGTAAGGCAAACATTTTTTAAAAAAAGGAGAAAATCCAAAATACTTCTATCGTCCGCTAAGTCAGCGCTATAATCAAATGAGCAACACCTTTTATAAGTCGCGTACATTTAGTGTCTTCCTTGCATCTAAAAGCTCGTAAATGGAGGTCATTTTAGTGGCACATAAATCTCGCAGATTATCAATATTAGTCCCATCGGGATTTCTGCGCACCTTGAAAAATTCGTGAATACCTTCAACTGTTATTATTGCGTAGATTCTTCGCTTGTCTTTAAAAACTTACTGTGTAACAATGGATTGGACCCGGAGGACTGGCAAGCTAAATATCGAAAATTATGCAGTAACTAAAGCAATCGCGCTTTTGGAACGTTAATCAGTATACCTACTTTTCGCTACGACCCAAGTGATATAGTGTCTTTCTTTTGTTCTCCGGCAAAGATAAATAATTCGCGCGCATTTTCCCGTAGGAATGCACAGGAGGACCGCGACAATAGACTGGTCGTTGTCTCCTTCAAATTAAAACCGGAAGTCCCGTAGACACCAGCGACCAATTAAACCTCTAGCGTACATTATAATAACCCAATGTCCGACCCGCCCAAAGCGGCAGAGCAAGCTGAATAGCGACGAGAGTCGACGCAAACCGGCCGACGCGTCCGCTTTGGTGAAGCCGCGTATACTACCATCGAGCGCGTTGTGAGAACATGCAAGACGCGCTGACGGCGACGCTGACGCTGTCGAGGTGGCGCTGCGTGGATACACTAGCAATGACATTTGGGGTGAAGGCGCAGGCGTTCTCTTCTAGGGGTTCTTCGCTTCAGCGCCTCTTAACGTCTGTTCACGCGCGAGTATAGCTTTTGCGAGAACAAATATAGGTTCGAAATTAACTTAAGGTCCGTACAAGTCGCGCTGTGGCCATCCTGACAAACGCCACAAGGGTAGTCTTCAGCTGTTTGCCTCTTATTTTTTTACTTCGCGAGTTTATATCATCGTGGGGTTCCGCCCTAACGCCTTGTGCCATGCGCAGGTTCACATCATCGGTCACATCCCACCTGGAACTGGCGACTGCCTTCAGGTCTGGAGCGAAAACTACAACAAAATAATAGTGAGGTAACGGTAGTATTTTGTTTATTAGGGAAATGTTGCCTCGGCAAAGGTGCACACGCGGCCACTTGACCACCGCCAAACCTAGAGTCACTAGGTAGCTTTCCAAGGTACCAACAATACATTTTTGGGGCAGCGCACGCAATCTTGCGTTCATTGTAAAATTGAGTGTCCTAATTGACCATTTCACTTTGAGTAAGCTAATTAAATTTCGTGGTGGCAGGATCTCGTGTAAAATTATTTTCGTAAGCTGACTTTTCCTGCCGTTCATCCCATTATTCAATCAGCGATCATACTTTATTGATATTTAACAAATTATATTATGCTAAGATTTTACTTCAACAAATAAAATTATGGTTTCTGAAACGAAGACGTGCCAGGCAAAGGACCGCGCTGTTTTCATTATTGCTACTACACGTCGCCATTCGTGGCCCTTCGTCCTATGAAACAAAGTGGTTTTAATCTCGCCGACTGCAAAGATAAAACCGCAGCAGCATCAGCATCATAGCTATCATAACTGCCATCAATTTTATTGCAAGAACATTTTCTTTCAGACATCAATGTCTCTACGAGGCTTGAGCAAACAACACAAAGTCATCTGACATTGTCATCAACCCATTATAGAAGTTAGCAGGCGGAACAAAAATATCAAATAAGAGACATTCGGTACGGTGCTTGGAACGCGAATTCGAATGCTATTTGTGTCATCTTGTCAGTCCAATGCATCAAAAGTTGTTCCAAAGTGGCCAGATATTTTCTCACAGGAACCGATGCGTCACGCTATCGGATGTCGCGATCCTGGCGGTTGATCGTAGAAGTGCTGGCGAAAAAGGGGAACGGGCAGGAGCGTCGCAATCGACAAAGCGCCCAGACTCGTATCTGCTTTGATTTCTTTCGCGTATGTGGCACTGGCTACAAAGCGACGTGATGCAGAACATGCGCCTTCCGCACTCGCCTCTGTTGTTCTGCTGCCTTTAAGATAATGACAGGCAGCAGCGTGACACTTTTGAGACGGCATCGGGTGTTAATCGATTGACCGCATTCGAGCACGAAGGAAAGACACGAGTTGGCTCTCGAGGCATCATGCATTTGGAGCGCAGGTTCCAGGACACCGTTCGTGGACAGTTCTTCGGTCACACGCACATGGACGAACTCAAGCTGTTCTACGACGACGACGACAAGCGGGCCGTGGGCGTAGCCTACCTGGCGCCCAGCGTGACCACCTTCAGGTCGGGACACCCTGCTTTCCGCGTGTATACCATTGATGGGAACTACCCCAACAGCACTTGGGTAAGTCCTTGTCGTTCTATGGACCTCTTGCAAAGCACGCCGCGCCCATCGTGGTGACGGCAAAAGTTAGGCGAACTGGCTCTATTGAACCGGCTGTAACGAGTGTACCAATATTTTTGGGCGTTTCTAAGTGGTCAAACGGGGCATCGTGGTTTATGGGCCATGTTGGCAATACAAGGTACGAGGAGGAAGCTAAGGTGTTGACCAATATCACACAAAGAGGGGATACAGGCCACCCATCTCATTTGTATTAGAAGGAATGGTGGCAGCGCCGGAATCTCTCCTCGTGGGATAGCTGCTTCGGCGGCCGACTCCTCTCCGCTCTTTCTTTCTTACGTCGTCTCCCAATGACTCTAAGGGAAATGTGGGCAGTCGACGACCCATAACTGTGTAAGTCGGGAAACGCGGACGCGAACGGCAACTGGATCTGTGGAACAATGGTTGGTGATAGGCCTTTGGTGAGCTGTTGTACATATTTTCTTAACCAGAAATTTATCCTCTCTTTTTGAACAAAATGTGTCAAAGTGTATTTGGGAAGTTACTCTTAAGCACATTTTGTAGGAACTTCCTGGAAGACCCGAAAACGTTGCTTCCACTAAACTCGTTTAAGAAAAAAAAAAAACATCGTATATTCAACAGCTTGTTGACTATTCCCAATAATTTAAAATTTAAGCACCAGCCAATAATGTAAATGAAAAATTTTGACTAGCGAAGATAAAGTGCCAAGAAATTACAAAGTGAATACTTCATCCTACGATGTCGTGTACGATACACACCTCTTCTGACCGCAAAACCAAACATCTTCGTGTAGCGAACATTTTGGTTTATCGGCGATTTCAAAAATATCAAGGCCGCAAAATTAAAGTCGCTAACATCTCGCATATTCAGGCGCTGTAACAACTTTTACATTACCAACTACTTGACTGTTTACTACAATGGTATACGTGCCTCTGGCGTCGCCAACTTCCTTACTATTAAGTTTGCGCTTCTGTAATGCGTGATTGATAATAATTACACACATATGAACGGTCGCAATAATTAACCCGCCCGGCAGCTTCAAATTCGCTTGATTTTGCTTTGCTGTGAAACGTATTTGTATAACAACCAATGAAGGGGGAACCATATGCACCCTGCTGTTTTTGAACCTTGAAAATTCACTAATATATTTTTTGTTCACGCAAGACCAGTATGACGTGACTAAACCGCAAGCACACCAAATACGTGACCGGTAGCGAAGTAGCCCAACCGAATGATGGCGCTGATTACCGACCTAAAAAAAAGAAGAAAAACACGACGCTATGACACCCAGCCATCCTTATGTCTCAGAAAGTGTCTGCTCCGAGCCTAGAGTGTTCGGAGAGAGTGTCCTGTATTCCTCCTAGTAAAGTATTTCGCGACGATCTTCTGCAACTTGCAAGCGTCTCCAAGCTTTGATCAGCCTGTTCGCACAGTATCCTCGTTGCCCCGCATGCTCGTGAGCAACCAATGTGCGGAGGAGGTGTTTGCCATTAATGTGAAATCCCACCGTGGAGGCCGTTTTGCTTCTTTTATGACGCTTTATAAATGTTTGTCTATGTATTTTACAGTCATTAAATTAATACCAAATAAAGAAACTATTCTGTGGTTATACTTTAATGTCTCGATATCACGTTTATTCTAAAATGTTATATTAATATTTAAATTTTAATAAACGACAGATTTTAGGTTTAAACATTTATTTTCGCTACTTAAGACATCCCACTATCCACGATAATTTATGTGAACGGTATGTTGGAGGTAGTGAATTAAAGAAGTAAGCAATGAAGTGTACAGAGAAAGCACATTATGAATAAAACATAACGTTAAAATAGTGTCATTTCTTCGTGCTATAAATACGGAATAACGTCAACTAATGAAATAACGAGCCATTAATTTACGAAGTTTCTTTTGATATAACTAAGATAATATTTGAATAACACGCTCAATTATGACACCCAGATGATACCTTACATACGTCGCTTGCAGCTGTCGCCACTGTTAGGACCTCACGGTTATTTCTACTTATTGGATCCCTCGCGCTCCTACTTCTGCGGTGTGAAACTATCACGGCGGTCTGAAAGCTTAGGGCACATGAGATACCGTCATGGCCGCGAATGACGTTGCGGGTAACGTATAGCGCAAATCCGATCTCTTGACGTTTCCGGGTGTTCATTGTTCCTCGTCGCTGCCATGTGTTGTTAATGCTTAATCACGTGCTCTATACGGCAAACATAATACTCCCAATAAACTTTAGAATAATTCTACATTAAACCTTGTACTTCGATCTACGAGGATAAGGTAAAATAGAAATTGCAATATCGATACCTTTCAGGTCACTAATATAAGAGTAAGACAATAATATACAATTTTCAATACAATTCTATTATATTGCATTGAACTCATAATCGTAGAGAGCGAGAAATGAAAAAGGTCACTACGCAGTTGCTTCACGAGTTGCTTTCCCGTGTGAATATATGACAGTTTTGTGAACACATAAATTGATACTTATCAAACAAACATCACTACAGTAAAAAGTTTACAACAATTCGCAATCTGCACAAACCTTATATCCGCAAAATGAGTTAACAAAATAAGGGTTCCCTTATAATGTATATGGTTTCCGATCAGCAGGCTCGATCTAAACTGGACCGTAAAAATCGAAGTTTGCACCTGGAGATTTAACCTTTTCGTTAAAGGTGCATTTCGCAAGTCGTACTTCTTTCTTGCAAAGTTAGAAAGCCTAGCTCCTTTCTCTAAAGAAATAGGGCCAAGAAACTCGCCAGGGTGAACGGCGGTCGGCGATGCAGGCGACCAAGTCGAATTGCGGGCTGTGTTTGGAGCGCGTATTGATAGATGGCGTCGGGGGCAGCGTTTCGAAGGTGTAGCTGACAGCGAAAGAAAGCAGACGACACGCAGACGAAATTTGTTGGCAGCGAAAGCGCCGTCGTTATTCAAACGCGATTTTTTTTAACTTCAAGTTGTGATTTTATTGTACGGATTTATTTTTAAACCCAAGGTACATCACAAAAAGATCATACTCATTTTATAAACCGCGGTGGTCGCGAGCAGTCCCGATAAAGAGGTAGCGCCATCTGTTAATACGAGCCCGAAACGCGAGCCTCAACTCGACTTGGTCGTCTGCGTCGCCGCCCGCCGTTGACCATGGCAAGTTTCTCGGCCTATTTTTTTATAGAAAGGGAACGACGCTTTCAAACTTTACAAAAAGACAACCTACCTGTGAAATACACCTTCGATGAAAAGTTTAGATTGCTACGTGCAGGCGTCGATTTTTACGGTATATTTGAGATCCAGCCTGGTGACTCGGGACACCCTATATTATCGGCGTTGAATGTGAACAGTGTTCGCTTGACGTTCCTGTAGACGGTGGTAGACCACGAGACGCACATCGCGAACCTGACGGAGGCCAACAACACCCCCGATGACGAACTCGTCTGGGAACTGGAGTACAGGGCAAGGAGCGCCTACGGCATGTCTTCTCTGCAGCCCCAGGAGTGGGACAGTGTCCTCGTGAAGATGAGGGACGACGACGAGCTCTTCAACCGCTTCTACCGGTGAGAAAAAATATGCCAACCTAGACTGCAAGTCGGGCTAGCTGGTTCTGATTTATGCTGATGTTTTACAGCGAAAAAACGAAAGACGTTTACCATCCCCTGTAACGCCGAATTAGAGCGCAGCTCTTGAGGAAGATGGAGGGGAAGGTACGGAGAGGAGGGTATGCTCCTCCTCCTCATCCGTACCCTCCCCTCCTCCTCTCCTGCTCACCTCCCATTTAGGGAAAAATTTTCCTCCAAACATAGAGGAAAGTTTTTCTCGCTAAATCTTGTTGAAAAAATTTTAAGCTAAATTTAGCCGGGAAATTTTCCCGCTAAATATAGCGGGGAAATGTTTTTGCGCTAAATTTGGTGGGGAAAGGTTTTCGCTACATTTAGCGGTGAAATTTTTTCCGCTAAATTTAGCGCGGAACTTTTCAGCTAAATTTAGCGGTGAATTTTTTCCGCTAAATTTAGCGCGGAAATTATCCGCTAAATATGATGGGAAAACTTTCCCGCTAAATTTAGCAAGGAATTTTTTCCGCTATATCTTGAAGGGTGAATTTCTGGCTAAATTTAGCAGGGAAAATTTGCCGCTACGTTTAGCGGGGAAATTTTTCCGCTAAATTTTGCGGGGAAGTTTACTTTTAATGCAACGCGCGGTGACGTCATCTACGATGTCACTGGTGATTCTCCTGACGTCACACATGACGTCAGGTGTAACGTCACCATGGAAACGTCCCATAATACACCGCGCGGTTACACGCGGAGCAATATTATGTTCATAATGCACCGCGCGGTGGATTATTATTACTATAACTTCATTTATTAATTTCAAAACTATTTCTAGTCGTTTTTCTTACAATGTCTATTAAAGAGATGCGTATAACACTCTTGCTTAGCCTTTCGTAACTCAGGTGTCAGGCGGTTCCGATATTGCTTGAAGATGATAAGTTTATCGGGATTGCTCGTCGATTAAAATGACTTCTAAAAACGATCCTTTTCATACTTTCCGAGGTTGAACATGCGTTATCGCGAGCTTCGGAATATTTACACAACTATTTTTGCTTCCCAGGGGAGATTCGAGCTGTAAGCTTTGCCAAAGACGTAATGTGCTATACGCCTCATCTGCATATGTTTTAGAATAAACTGGGCCCCAGACAGTGCTAAAGATCACTGTCCTAAACTTTTCCAAATTACCTTCGGATATATTCGTAAAGACATATGAAACTTTATCTCAGCATTTTACGACAGTGCTGTACACACAGGATATAAATACGGCGATGCGATCACAAATGTCACTAGTGATTTACAAGCGTCACGAACATCACAAACGTTTCTGATAAAAACGTCAAGGGGCTCTTGAGCAGTTAATATTTCTTCTAGTGGGAGACTAAATCATATTCATGAAACTACTTGAGCTTAGGATGTTGTTTAATTGCGACGAAAGAGTCTCATCAGAGAAGCTAAGCTTGATTTACTGATGTAATGTCAAGATATTTTTCTGAACACGAATCAAACTTATCGAAACACGCCGTTAGGGACCTATATACTACCGAGAAAATCATATAATATTTTTACGTCTTACCGCCAGTGTTTAGAAGTCGTACGTCTTTTCAGTATACGCTTCCAGAAGTATAACCCGGATGTCTTGAAAAAGGTATATACCCCCCCCCCCCCCCGGCATTTATGATAACGATTTAAATAAAGACTGCTATACCGTTTTAAGAGGGACGTATCATCGTCATCATTATACCATATTCTAGTGTACAAAAAAATGTCACACTAGGATGCAAAATGAAAAATTAACGAATCTAATTTATCCCTTTTTTTCTAGAGAGCGCACATTAAAATGAATGGCTGAACGACTGTTTTATTTCCTAAAAATCCAATTACGGCTGATGGCAAAATGAAGTCGTGATATCGCTTAGCCGTGCAGTGTGATACTAGCTTATATCAGTTCCTAGCAAATTTCTGCAAGATCAGTGACATTTCCTAGTGAAAAACTCTAGACGTTGTCCTTTTTTGTGAAGATTGTTTTTTTTTTGTAATTTACATTGACTTTCAGAAAATTTTGTGTTTTCTGTTGATGGCACGGCCAAGTAAACGTTTGAGCCCTGGCCATAAATGCTCATTCACAAAAACTAACAAGACTGGTGACCAGCTGAAATCAACAAAAATGACACGCCTTTCTTTCTTTTCAAGTACAGCACCGCGTTTACAGGATATACCAAGAGGATGACGATGTTAGTTTTCCCAGCGATATGTATTGGTACAAAATGACAATCTTCAACGTCCGAGTGCGCTTATCAGTGAACCACCATATAGTTGGTTCACTGATCAGGTCACCGTGTTTGCATTGCTTCGTGTCTTTTTGCATAGCTTCGTTTGGATGACGAAGGCTGTCGGTTTGCTTTTTAAATTTACATTTCCCGTTATAACATCATAAAGCGTCTGAAAAAGGGTTAAAGTGCGGGCGAGCTGCTGTAAGTTATACATGATGTTTGAAACCGGAGAGTGTGGTTGGAAAAACGGACACTCGTGAAGTGGGAAGAAAAAGTGACGGACAACGTCTCAAACTCAGCTAAAAACTTTATTGCCTCTACGCCTCATATACACCTCCCGAACGTCGCCGCCACCACAACGGTTGATCACCGAACTACAAACAATATACCAGAATCACAATACACCGAACCGCAAACAATACATAAAAAGACAAAAGAGAAGCGTGCCCTCTCGTTTCCTTCCTCACCAAGTACACGGTGTACAATACAAACAGAAACACGAGGTCGTCACTACCGCGTCCGGAAGGACTTCGACACGGGCAATGTATCTCAAGCACTGGAAAACTCACAGTGACCGTTTCTAACTCCCCCCCCTTTTTCCTTGGAACTGAACAATGAATCACACACAGTCGCCAACAATGCCCCCCATTATGATCCCGCACCCAACATGGCGAACCACTCTGCGAAGCAACCCCCCCCCCTCCTAAGTTCACCCACCACAAGGTCTCTGCAGTCGAAGAAACTTTTTGGAGTCACTTCACAGTTGCAGTGACGCTTGGCTATTGCAATTTCCCGATGTTTTTACGTGAACAGTTTCTCGCACAACACGCCTCATCTCCTCAGGCTCTTTGTCTACGATTTCTGTCTCTTACCAGTTTGTTGTACATGCACTGCATTCCTGCAGATGGGTCTAGGCCATACTTCGTCGAAAGCCAACTCGTCGACGGCCAACTCGTCGGCGGCCCATTCGTCGAATAGGCCAATTCGTCATAGGGCAACTCGTCGAAGGAAAACTCGTCGAAGAGGCCAACTGGTCTCCGCTGTTTCAAAGCCATAATATATAATTTTTTCCCTGAAATTTGAAAGCAAATCCTGCTCTAGAGTAATGCGTAATATCGCCTCACGGTAATAGACCTAGAGTGTGCACCTTCTTTTCAAAGATAACAATTTGCAGCTTTCTCCGCTTTCACGCTGCAGTGGGGGATGATCACTACGTCGCGCGTGTCTCACTGGGGCGCGTGTTAAACTACTCGGCCCACCCGCTCACGCAGTTCGCGGCGACAGTCTGCGGAGTATCATAACATAAATGCTAATTCACCCCGCCCACCAGTCACGCCGCTTAGCTTCGACAGTCTGCGGTGGCTCATTGCAAAATGTAATAAACGAAAAAAAGGCGATCCTGAAATGACCATTTCTCAACTTGTCTCAAGCTACTGCCCTGTCTTCGCCCTCTTTTCATTTTTCTTTCCGTCTTGTAACCCAAGAAGGGCGCTGTTCCTAGTCCAAACACAAATAAAGATTTAGGCCAGAACATAACAAGGAACCACGAACTTTTACCTCGGACCGTCATTCAACCTAATCGAGAAATCACCCTTCGACATATTGCCCCTTTCGACAAGTTGCCCTTCAACGAATTGCCCTATTACGAATTGGCCTATTCGACGAATTGGCCGTCGACGAGTTGGCCGTCAACGAGTTGGCTTTCGACGAGATGGCCGGATCCCCCTGCAGATGCCACGCTAGTTCATTGTTTGAAGTGTTAATCCACACATTCCGTTTATGTTCTGTCAACCTATCGTTAATTCACCTTACAGTTTGACCAACATATTTCAAGCCGCATACCAAGGGAATTTCGTACACTACTTAACTCCCGCAGGAAACAGATCTGTCGCGATGAATTTTTTTACATTCTTTTTGTCCTGCCTCAAAAGGAGTCAGTTTAGCTAATTTGAAATCACATGTGAAAACCGTGTTAGCACCAGATCTCTCTGCACACGCCTTCAAGTTATGCGAAATGGCGTGAAAACACGGGATGGCAGCCCGTCGGTTCTTTACACTCCACTTATATTGCTTATCTTTGATCTGCAGAGCAAGCTGCCGTTCCATGAAGGCCTCTTGATAGCCGGCCCTCTCCAGTCTTCCCCATTGTCTTTTTAAAGGCTGCTCCATGTAATGGGTGCATGAACTTTCTTAAGCGTTCTGAGTCAGAGACTACACTACCCCTGCCTTTACAATTTTAGAAT
>JAZHYW010016793.1:0-74644 GCA_037355805.1 Ixodes ricinus
TGGGACTTAGAGAATGACGTCGATACCTACAGGGTTCCAGTTCAAGAGGCACACTCCACCCGGTGTGGTGCCCTGTCAATAATGAACAGCCTGTACGACTCATCTATTTTCGTGGCTCCAGTTACCATACAAAGAAAGTCGTTTCTACGAGAATTTGTCACTTGACGCCACACTGCAATTGACGCCACTGACTCCTGTAGATACCCTTGACGTTAAACTCGCGGGTAGTAACTTGTCTCCATAATCCTTCTGGGTAAGAAATGTCGACGGAGACAAGATGTCCCCGAATTCTGGATTCATCAAGACAGGAACAAACGGTGTAGCATTTATGATTGCTGAAACCTCTGCCAAGAATGTCACCAGAACCTCATGGCTGAGACGGCTCGGTCTGTGTTCTAACAACATGGAATACAATATACGACGTGCGATTCCGATCACCCGCTTCCAAGCTCCTCCGAAATGAGAAGAATGAGAAGGGTTGAACACCCAACTGCAATTTCGGCTTCAAAAGAATGCTTGCAGTTTGTCGTTGTTAAGACCACTGGTCCTCAAGCTCAGCTCTGAACATGCTCCAACGAAATTGTTTCCACAGTTCGATCGCACCTGTTTTGCATGTCCTCTAAGTGTAAAATATATCCTGAGAGCGTTAATTAAACTTGAAGCGTCCAAGAACTCTATGACTTCAAATGGGACCGCCCGAATGCCCATGCACGGAAACAGCTCTCTAGTTCGACGTGCAGTCATGTTCCATGATCCGAAAACGTCAACCCTCACATATATGAATGCAGGTTCTGTACTGAGTCGATCAACTGGCAGGTCTGCAACCTTCTGGTTCAGCTGTCTTCCATGCAGCCTGCATCACATGATACACCCGTTTATGTACGACGCTATGCAGCGTTTTGCTCCGATGATCCAGAAACCTGCGGCTCTGGTTGCTCCCTGAATAATGTGGTGACCTTGGTGCTTGATCTGGTCATGATAGTACCTTACGAGCCGTATGGCGATGTTATGTTTACCAGGTATGATGATAGGTCTCCGCACCTTTTGACTCAACTGTGCTTTGTCAAGGCGAACACTGACTCTCAGAAAGCCCTTGTCGTCAATACTAGTATCCAGGTTCCAAAGTGGGCTTGATTTCCGGACCCCCTCTCCTGTGCCAAACACTCGAGCTCATTTGCATATGCTTCTAGTTGGACAGAACGTATGATGAGATTATTCGCAAGAGACAAATGTTCCAAAGTTAGCTGTACTGTTCGAAGGCAGCAGCGTGGTAGATCAGCTGCAGTGACACGAGTGAGGGCGCCGAAACTTGTCAGCAGCGCAAATCAGGCATGCCACTGCACGCATCATACTAGGCCAGCTTGAAAAACGACTGAAACGATTAGTCCTGAGTCCATTTGTTGTCACACAGGTGGCTGAGACGCTTGCTTCGGGCCGGATCTCAGCATCAGTGTTTGGGTATATCAACTCACACTAATTCTGTAAGACGCATAAAGACTCGTCTTGACAATTTAAGAGCTCTGGACCTGTCAGCCAAGCCGTCTTCCTAAGTCGGGCTGCAGGCACGAACATCGTTCCAAGATCTGCAGGATTTGCATCGGTCTGAACGTAGTGCCATTGTTCTGGCTGTGTAGATTTTCTGATGCTTTCCAACCTGTTGGTGACATACATGTGAAATCTCCTTGTTTGTTGTGTATGTAGCACAAAACCACATTGATGTCAGTCCAAAAATGCAACACATCTAGTTGTGTGTCCATTTCTTTCTAAATCAGCTCTGCCAACTCCACGGCCAGTACCGCACCGCACAGTTCGAGCCTTGGAGTGGTGTGCTGCGGACACGGCGCTAGCTTAGCTTTGCCCATTATAAAGCCGATATGACATGCACCATCTGACACTGTGGTTCTCAAATATGCAACAGCTGCTACAACCGTGGTCGAGGCGTCTGAGAAGGTGTGCACTTCCTTCTGCTGAGCCGTGCTAAGTAAAACGGCCGCATGAGTGCGAGGCACTTCTAGCCTGAAGGAAATCTTTCAGTTGTCCCACTCTTTCCTCCTGTCTTCAAAAAGTGGGAAATCCTAATAGCAGGTTTCTGTGACAAGTTCTCGTAGAAGAGACTTTCTTTGTATGGTAACTGGAGCCACAAATATAAATGAGTCGTACAGGCTGTTCATTATTGACAGGGCACCACACCGGGCGGAGGGTGCCTCTTGAACTGGAACCCTGAAGGTATAGACGTCATTTTCTAAGTCCCAACAAATTCCAAGAGTGCGTTGAATCGGAGGGGTATCGTTACTCAGGTAAAGTTTCCTTAAATCTCCTGTGTGGTCATCCTTCTGGAACGCTTCCTTCACGCTTCTGCTGTTTGCGACTATTTTGTGAAGCCCTAGGTTAAAAACTGCCAACTTATGTTGCGTGCGTCTCAGCAGGTCAATGACACCATCCGCCATAGGGAGGGACCTCAGCCCATCGTCTACGTAAAAGTCTTTTACGACGAACTACCTAGCGTCTTTGCAAAATTCTTCTTCTCCTTCCTGTGCTGTCCTTCGGAGCCCGTATGTAGTCACTGCTGGTGATGAATAGTGACCGAACATATGTATTCTCATCCGATATCGCACCACTTTGTCGTGAATGTCACTGTTTCGGAACCACAATAACCTCAGGTAGTTTCAGTGGTCTCGTACCAGGAAGCAGTAGAACATCCGCTGAATGTCCACTGCGAGAGCGAAGAGGTCTTTCCTAAAACGAAACAGGACGCCCAACAGGTTGCTGGTCAAGTCTGGTTTTGTAAAAATAAATCTGTTCAGAGAAGTTCCCTTGAACTGAGCACAGGAGTCGAACACGACCCTGGTTTCACCTGGTTTGCGTGTGTAATCCACACCAAAAATTTGAAGGTACCAGCACTACTCTTTTTCTCTTAGCGGTGGGGCTTCTGCGTGGTCGTTCCTAAACAACTTGTCCATGAACGTCGTAAAATTCTCCTTCATCTCTGGTTTCTTCTGCAGTGCGCATCGCCGTGATGCAAGAAGAGACTGTGCAAGCCCCTTCTTATTGGAAAGCCAAGGTCTTGGCACGCGGAAAGGAAGAGAGGCTACCCAACTACACGACTCATTTTTGAAGACTTAATTGTTTATGATGTTTAGGAATTTTCTGTCTTCCACCAAAGGAGCTGGTTGGTCGTCGTTCTTTGTCAACTGGAACAACGTGTCTGTCGTTTCCTAGACGGAGTAGTATTTGATGGGTGCAGCTTGGGTAGGTGGTACGTGCTGGGTTGGTTTGACGAGGCCAGTGAACTTCTCCTTAACGAGAAAATGACTGCGGCCAAATTAAAAAGGGAGGGTTGTCCATTTTCAAGCACATTTGTCTTTAAGTTGGTCACACAGTCTGGCTTGCGCGTGCGGCCTAGGCCGACGTCTCCTATGATTGCTCATCCTAGGTCTAAACGTTGAACGAAGGGCGCATCAGGAGGCCCATTGCACAACTGACGCACATTGTGAGCTTTCAAGATATCTCTTCCCGGCAGAAGCGGAATCTCAGCTTCCGCACTCAACAAAGGTATGAGGCTCTCTATAGCCTTAAGATGAGGGTGATGACGTGCGGCGTCTGGTGTCAGAATATCAATCCTGTTGTTTGTCATGTAATTGCATTTGATCAGGGTTGCGAAAGGTAGCTTCACGTTACCATCAATATTTTCGAGCAGAAACCCAGAAGCTCTCATACCTGTCACTTCTGCTGCTCCAGCGCATGTCTTCAAGTCATAAGAAGAGCTCTCTTCCTGGACAGCAAAAATATCGCAGAATTCTGTCCTTGCCAGTGACCCCATAAAACAAAAGTTTGGGCGGCCTCGGTGTACGAAGACACACACCGCATGCTTACCTCGAAACCTCCCAACTATGTTCGGACGAGCTAGAGGTGACTGCAGTCAGACTAAAGAGGGGTAATATCAAGCTCGTTGTAGTCTTCGTCTACATCCGACCAAGAGCTATCCCTAACGACGGAGGAACGGCGGAGTGGATCCGTAAGATAACAGAGCTAGCGGAAGGAGACCCAACGATCATCGGAGGAGACTTCAATGCGCAACACCGCGAATGGGGATACGATATTAACGCCAAGAGAGGCAGAGACGTCTTAGAAGCCATGCAAGCCAGCAACTTTGAGTTCTGCAACGAACCAAGCGTTAAAACAAGGCTAGCTATACAAAGAAATCAAAAAGACACCACACCAGACCTAACTTGGGCCACGGCAAACCTCGGTCTTCAGGGGACTTCATGGAGAGACACGCACGGCAGCGACCACTACATTATTGAGATAAAAATCAAGCATACAGGAGGAAATAACTACAAGGAATCAAGAACATTCATAAAAGGGCACACATTTCGTGAGATACTCAAAGAGAGCTTCTGTTTCTTAAATAGAATGAGGGCATAGAAAATGTCATCCGCGAAGCTATGAAGAATGCCAAGATTCAAGTATTAGTTAAAAAATGGGACCCCACACCAGACACGCACCTACTCAACCTATAGGCTAGCAGACTACAAGCCCTTCAAAGCTTCCGGAAAAAGAAGACAACAAAACTAAAAATTAAATTTAACATGGCAACTGCCAAGGCAACAAAATACTCCAAGAAACTAAGCAGGCAGAAGTGGAGAAACCACTGCAAATCCTTCAACGCATGCTCTGAACTTAGAACTACTTGGCGCACATACAAGGAAATGGACATAAGAAAGAGAAAAACTAGAAACGCAGCAAGAAACCTCACGCTGCGAATCAACATCACGGAGAAAGAGCTGGCTGCGAAGGCAGGACAACTCTTTTCCCGCAGACTACAATCTGCAACCGAAGATATTACTTACGCAAGAAAAGCTGGTCTGCGAAACCACCCGAAGAACCGGGAATGGACGAACCCTTTAACATGGGGGAACTGCTCGAAGCAATTCGCACTGCCAAAGAAGAGAGTGCCCCCGGCCCTGACAGGATTACGTACACTGCTCTCAGAAACCTTTCAACAGAGGCCAAAGAAAGCTAATTTACAAGTACAACGACGTCTGCGCCAAAGGCAAGATACCAGATTCATGGAAGGTATCCTGGGTAAACCCTAAACCCAAACCGGCGAAAATACAGGACAAGATCAAGAACTTCAGACCGGTGTCGCTGACATCAAATGTGTGTAAAATCTTCGAGAAGATTTTACACACATGTGTTCAAAATCTTTTCGAAGGTTTTACACACATTTCACACACGGCAGGTACAGTGGTATCTGGAGACTTACGATAGATTAGACCCAAGAAAAGCCGGCTTCAGGGAATGCATGGGGACTCAGAGCAGCATCAAGCTCTTATATCAGGATGTAATGACAGACAAGGGGCCGCAAAGACCCAAAACGCGTAGTTGCCATCGACATAATAAAAAAAAACCTTCGACGCCATGCCAGATTGGGCGGTCGAGGACGGGCACGCCGAGGTGCGGATTAGGAGGGAGAACGCTGAAATTCATCGACGATGTCCTCGACAAGAGAAGATTACAAGTAAGAATCGGGAACACGATGGGCCCTGACACCCCTAATAACAAAGGAGTACCACAAGGAGCAGTCATATCATCCGCACTTTTTAATATGGTGATGGTTGACCGACTCACACCGCTCAGACGTATTCAAGACCTTGGATTCACAGTTTATGCTGACGATGTCACGCTATGAACCCAGGGAGGCAAACCGGGCGTACAAGAGCAAATATTGCAAAGAGGCATCGACGAGATTACTAACTACCCAGAAGAAGTGGGGATCGAACCATCCCCAGAGAAGACGCAATGCATCGTTATCGCAAGACCAAGGGATCACAGGAAGGGCATCATTCACCTAGTGCAACTTTAGCTGAAAGGACAGATCATAGGCAGGCAATCAAGTATTACGATCCTTGGAGTCACTTTAGAAAAGACAACACGAAGCACTAAATGGCTACCCGAGCTAGAAAAGACATGAAACCAGAAACTTAAGCTTATTCGAAAGACAACCGGCAAATCATAGGGGACCGATGAATGGCAATCAGAATCATAGCCAAAACACTCCTCATCTCTAAAGCACTGTACAGTTGCAATTGGATGAACCTTAACAGCACCCAGTGGAAGAAGATCGAAAGATTAAACCACCAGACCTTGAGAATAGTTCTAGGACTACCAAAATATACACCCTTCGAAGACCTCCGGAAATACGCGGGGATGAACGCGATAGCAGAACGGGGGAGGAGCAAAAAGATCGCGCACTTTCAACCACTAGAGAGAACCGCACGTGGCCGGCGCTTTCTTCAGATTTTGGACTATGCAGCAGAAGGAAGGTACCCTCTAGGGGACGCCCTGCCACCTTGGAAAGACATTCAAATAACGGACCACAAACTGATGCACAAGAAAGGGACGGGCAGAAGAGCCTTCGCACATAAGAAACACAACAAGGGGCTGGAACAACGTACAGAAGAAGAAGAAATGGAGACATAAGATACAGGGATGCCGCGAAGAACAACGCGGCAGTTTTTATAGCATGGACAGTTGAAACTGGGTACAAAATTGAAACAGCTAACCTCTCACAACAGACGTCCGTCAGAGAGGCCGAACTGAAAACTATACTGGCAGCTGCTGAACACATTAACAGAACTCTCCGGCCGGGCTACACGGCCCGAATATTCACAGACTCGCAGCCGGTGCTTAAAGGGTAACTGCAAAGAAAAAAAAGTTTTTTTTAACTGCCTAATTGGGACAAGCATGTCACAAAACAAATCTTCCGCGAAAAAGCAAATTTTTTAGCAGTACTTACGCCACAGGACGTAATTTTGTCGAAGTCACAACGTCTCCACATTTGAAACTCCCACTCTTCCGACGCGCGCAGAGTGGCTGTTGTACGTCACTCCGTGACGTATAGCAGCCAGTATGTGACATGTAATACCAACTTCGTGGCGCGCGATTTAAAACGGACAAAATAGCCGCCAACTAAAATCAGTCTCGCGCTATAAATATTGCTGTTAAAAATTTTGTTTTTGGCAGAAAAATTGTTTTGTGACATGCTTGTCCCATTTAGGCTGTTTAAATATACACTTTTTTCTTCGCAGTTACCCTTTAAAGCGTGCAGAAACAGCAGAACAGGAAACAGGACGGTAAAAAACACCAAAATAATCGAAAAGGAGCTGAAAAAAAATGAAAGCCGTTTACAACTAACTGTAACGCCGAATTAGAGCGCAGCTCTTGAGGAGGAGGGAATGCACGGGGGGTCACGTGACCTCGGGGGGGGGGGGTCACGTTGCCTGGGGATCACATAACATGGGGGATCACATGACCTGGGAGCCACGTGACCTGGGGCACGTGGCCGGGGGGTCACGTGGCCTGGGAAGTAACATGACCTCGGGGGGTCACGTGACCGGGGTGGTCACGTGACCTCGGGGAATCACGTGACCTCGGGGGGTCACATGACCTGGGGGTCACGTGACCTTATATTTACGCCGACGGCGACGGTGACGCCGACGGCGATGCCGCTCAAGCCGGAAACGGGCGCGTAAGAGCTGCGCTCTAAAAACAAGGCTCTACACTGATAACTGAATGGCTACCCGAGCACACTGGCATCCCGGGCAAAGAGAGGGCACACCAGGCCGCCGCGGAGGCAGCTAGCGGCACCAGCTCTGCAACTGGCCTAACCTCTCAAGCAACCGAGGAAACTCCCATTGACCCAGAAGAAAGAGCCGAATTGGCAAAAGACGAACGAAAATTCTATTTGAAAGGCCTTCTACTGGCAGTAGAAGACCCAATCCTGCAAGGGTACACGAGGTGGGAATGTACGATTACGAAAAATTAGGACGGGTACAGCCTTAATACCGGCAAAAAAAGCAACATATACAAAAATAGGAAGAAGGAAATGAAGGCACCGACCCATTGTGCAAGAAGTGCATCGCAGGAGGGCGGCTGACAACAACACACAAGCTAAGGGTCTGCAAAGGTCTGGAGAAATTCAGACAAAACGCATGGGCCTCACTAACGAGTTAGGCGAAACCAAAGAATTTAGAAGCCTGGACCTACCCAAAAGGACAGGCAGGACACAGAAAGCAAATCCTGAATTCACTGATACTTTTATCAGGACATCCGGAGTCCATCAATTGATCTAACCTAATAATCATCACAATCCCCTCTCCCTACAACCCTCACAACCCCATCACTCCTGCCTCAGTTTCACCATACCAAAGTTACGCGAACCTTTCTCATCAATAAAGACACGATTTCAATCAATCAATCAATCTCAGAGTCTTTAGGTGTGCTTAAGTGGCTCACACACATCAAACAAACCTTGGAGCATGAACTTCCACTGTAGCCTTCCCCACACACCTCGGTGTACTTGGAAGGTACGTCAGGTGATAGTTCGTGGTGAATACTGTTGTCTTCGGGATCCTGCCTAAGGTTCGAAGACAAAGGTTTGAAACAGTCCGGGTGAAGCGCTGTGGTGTGCCCAGTGCTGTCAGGGTCGGCACACTTGATCACAACTTTACACTTCCTTGCAAGGTGGTTCGTTGAGGAGCAACACCTGTGGCAGATCCCGAATTGTTTCAGCAGAGACTTTCGTTCTTGTAGTGGTTTCTCTCTGAACACACGGCACTTTCGTAGAGGGTGAGAATTCTTGTGAAGCGGGCACGGTCTGTTGGTGTCCTCCGTCCTCTCGGCTGTGGATGGCGAAGAACGGTCGACGGCCTCTGGAGCTACGTAGGTCGCATGGACTGAAACGGACGTGTTCCTGGAGCCTTTTCTTGTTACGACCTTCTCATTCTTTGGGAACCTCACAGGGGCGCTTCCTGTTGTGCCGAAAGCAAAACTCGAGTCGTTCCTCATTCTGGCCTGGTCTCGGACAAACTTCGAGAAGAACGAGAAAAGGGAAAAAGCGACGTGATGGTCATCCTTGTACCTTGAGCCTTTTGAGATCCACTCCTCTTGGAGGCAGTGTGGCCACTTCTTCGCGATGGGGTTCGCGTTTCTCAGTGGCGTAGGCACTGGAGCCCGGACTGGGCCCGCTACTCTGCTCACGTAGTTGGTCTTGCGCGAGGCACGGAGCAAAGCGGAGCACGAACTGTCTCCAACTTTTATGCTTTTGGGAGGAATGTTTGTGGGGTAGAACCTGTACAAATGAAACAAATTGACAATATTCTTCATTCATGCTTATTTGGTGGGATGCGGAACTTGATCTCAGACATATGGAGAACGGATATTTGTAAACGTTTGTGGTGTGAAGAATGGCAATTTAAAGGCAAATTAGAACAAACTATCCTCACTGAAATACATAGTTAAGTCAAATTAAAGGGGACATAATAAAATGCATAGATGGTGATAATATAAAACAATGTCAGTTATGTAAGGAAAATTAAATGAATTGTAAAAACAATTGCACTGTAAGCAACGGGTGGCGCTACGGTCACGCACACCGTGTGTATTGATAAGAATTACGTGCATTCGACTAGAAATTACCGCGAATAATAAGTAACTCTGATAGTTATATCGAAAAGCAGTTTGAGGCTGTCTTGTTCATTTCGTTTATGCCAGGCGCCTACATTTTACGATGCAGCCACCCGTGTTCACGGCAAAGAATATCCAGGCTGTCAACCGCTTGAACTTCATTGTCGCGGTTAACATTCAAAAGCACAAGGCCGAGCAGTCACTCATTTAAAATAACGCTCCAGGTATGTTTTAAATCGTCGTAGTGAGGAGAACGAGCGCTCAGCTTCCGCCGTTGCTACAAGCAGAGTTGCTATAGAATTTGGAGGAGAAGATAGACGTTTGGGAATAGGGCCTCCGGACAGAGGGCGACCACCTGTAGCGCAGTCATGACAGGCGTTTTATGTTTCTCCCCCTTTCATTGAACGCCTTAAATTTCCCTATTTTTGCGAAGTTTGCCTCACTTCGTGAGATTTCCCTCAATCAAGACGCCCGTCTCGATGGTCTCTTACGGATGCGATGAAGTCCATCTTGCTTTCTGATTTCCATGTTGAGGTGGCACCTGATGCAATTCGTTATTAGATTAATCTTTTATTTGCATGGAACATCATAAACTCCGAAAAGCCTTCATATTCTCACTACCCATAGTCGCAAGGGTATTCAAGTTCGTTTCCACGTTTGGCGTGCGGTTTTCGTGTTTGTGTGTGGTGTGTGATGTCATTTCTCTGAGTGACGGAACAACGAGTTCGCACTGCCGACTTCTCATCGCCCCAAGGATATGCCACTGCTGCTTTTAAACCACACCGCAAGATAAAGCGGCCTAGCGAAAATAAAATATCCCTTCCTTCGGCAGCTTGTTCTGCAACACGACTTTGTTAAACCTATAATAGATAATCGATTTTGGTTTTATGATTGTTCAGAATTAGCCTCGCCCTACATATGGGCCCCTAGTGTTTGTGCAAGGACGGTTGCTCTAATGTTTCAGCATCGAGAATTTGTTTTCACTGCTTAATTTGTTTTAACAGTATAGCCTGCCGGTAACAGCCAGGCGGGAGCCAGTAGAGTGAGAGCCCAAGATTACACCCTGTCTCGGAGTAACTTAACAAAGGGTGATCGATATAAGCCACCCATTGCGTGCCGACAGCTTCGATATCCGCTACTTATACGGGCGCACTGCACACATATTGGAGCATGACGCACCGAAAAGCCTGACACTTCCTCCCAGTAAAAGCGCACTCCGGTGATACGTAGTATTGTGCCGATTAGCGCGCCAGGCCGCAGCTCCCGCCGTATTTGCACGTTATGCGATCACGGCTGCATGGCCTACCCAGTATTTCTTGCTTCAGTCGCTAGATAGTGCCAAAACAAACATAACTGCAGGTTGCCTACAGACCAGTATCCGAAATCCTAACCGCCAGCGATAAAAGTGTGAAATAATACTCCCAAGAACAGGCTCTTGTGAAGAGAGGGGCTGCGCATAAAACAAGGTTTTTGCTCTTTGAAGCCCTCTTGGCATTAGTATTGTCCTTGGAGCTCATGACTATGTCTTTCCAACGTTTTTGCACTACGATATGTGCGAAAAGTAAAAAAAAGGGCGTGGTGGCTCACGAAAAACGCAGCCCCCCCCCTTTTTACTTGATCGTCGTATCAGCATAAACCAATATGGCGGTGCCCATGGAGGACAGCAGACACTGGTCTATAGCTATCCTTTGGTTTTGTGTGGCCGGCACGCGTTAGTGATTCAGTGGTACGTCAAAAGCGGAGGGATTCATGTGCTGTGAGAAGGCTCTTAAAGTTGGTGGGCCGCAACTACGACGACTGTAGAACCGTGAGCCACCACGCCCGTTTTCCAGTAAATTTGAGCCTGCTCCGTTAAAGCCCCCCCCCCCCAAAAAAAAAATAAAAAGAAATCTGCCTACGCCATTGATTTTTCTTGTTGTATCCAAGTAGCTGAGTCCTGTCAAGCGGGGATCAGCTTTTGCGGCTTCCGGTTCCAGAAGCAGATCTCCAGTTTCCCGCATTTTGTGAGCGTCTTTTTCGGAGAACTTATTAAAGCTTCCAATTCTTTGAAAGAGCGTATCTTCTATTACTTCTGGTCGCTCGGAGCAGTCCTCTAGTCTTTCCCAGACTATTTGTTATCCCACCGCGGGGTTGCCGACGTGTACTGAACGCAGCCTTGTTGCATAGACCGAAGGCTTTTGATTGTGGCATTCTATATTCTGTAGTTCTCGGGGTGGTCATCAGACTTGACGAGTCCTTTGCTGACGAAATCTCGACGGACCAGGTATTTCAGCGCACCACTCAATTCTGGAGCAACAACTCGCTCTGCAGGCCGTTCATTCGAGCTATTGTGGACGGCAGCCTATTTGTGCATGTTGTCTACAGCGCGCTCAACACGAACCTCTCATACTTCCGAAATGGATCGATGAAAGTGATGCTCCGCGCCGTGCTGTTCTGCATCCTGTTGAAGGATTTCTGCTTGACCTTCCATAGCAGCAGCTTCCCTTTCCAGCTGTAGAACCTGTCACTCGGCGTCTAGTTCTGCTTTCCTGTGGTCGTTAGCCGCAGCCGTACTATTCTCCTTTTCTTCGTGCCTTGCTCTTTCGAGTTGTATGTCCGCTACCTTTCTGGTGAAAGAAGCACGAGTGGGAGCCGCTGCAGCCTCGGCGCGTTCCCTCGTGGCAGCCGTGCTTGTCGTGGGCGGAATCGAATGTTCCGAACGCGTCGATCCTGGAGGATGTCTCGAGGCGTGAAGTCGTAACCCGGCAGACCTCGACGAGTGCTCCGAGTTAGTGCGTTCCGAGTCCCGAGACTTTGAGGCGCGTTCGGGCGTCTTTCCGGTGTCCATCAAGGCGTTCTGAACGGCGCGAGCTCTGCCGCGATCCGTTGTCTTCTGAAGGGCTAGCTCTAGCTGGCTTTGTTCTGCGTTAATCCTCGACAAGTAGGCCACGTAGTGTTCCGACAGCGCTTGCTAACGTCCGTACTCTTTTCAGATACTTCTTGTCGCCGCCTGCTGCGTTCCGGCGTTTGTAGCCTGTTCAACTAATCGAGGTCATTTGCGATGCGCTCCCAGACGTAATCGAGCTTTTGACGATGTTCGCTTCGTAGTTCGGCCAGGCCTTCTGCGACAACGTGTTTTTTCTTCGCGGTCTCGAGTCTTGTGACGGCTGATCTATTATAGCATTCTCACTCTCGCGACCAGCCACTGAGTCGCGGTCCGAAGGGTCAATCTCGTCCAAGTTTGCGTGATGACATCCCGCGTTCAAGTTCGAACTGAACCGAGGCGGCGTGGCCTAACGTTCCGAAGCGCTCTCTGGCGTCCGCCGAGTGTTTTTGCTATTCTGATTCCATGGCGCGTCCCCTGCGCCCCTCCTCAGGTAGCGAACGAATAGTGTTCCAGAACTCCAGAACGTCAAGGTGAGACGCTCAAAAAGAAAAGACGCCATAAATCCAAACACAGCCAAGAAAACAAAAAACAAAAAAACAATGAGACACAGGGTTGTCAGCATAGAACAGAAAATGGCCGAACGCAAAAAAGAAATAAAAACTTTTTTGAACTGTGGTGACAGCACAGTCGCTGCTCACCAATGCGTTTATTGAGGGACTTTAGACAGAGGATCGGAAGCAGCACCTAGCTCGGCTGGCCGAAATTCGGCGCAAGATGCGGCAAGCCGACTCGGTCTGCGTACGACAGATGCTCGGGCGAAGCGTGCTAGGAGAGTCCGCTTCGCTGGAAGTAATTAAAGGAATATTCTTTGGCGAGTTCTTAGGGAATACGCTAGCATAACTTTTGGGAAACGCCACATACGTCCCCCTTCGGGAAACGCTAAATCTGAAGGTCATTCTAACGCATTCCCTAAGAATCCACCGTTGAATCCGCCTTTATTTTTTTATTTTATTTATAAATTCCGACAAGCTCATTTTGGCGGTTGTGGCAGGAGGTGTTGGTACCTGTTACGGCGCAAAACCTTATACAAGAGAATAATGAAATAGAGTGGATACACAATAATATTACAGATATAAAACAAACAGTAAACGAAACGAAACCGTCAACATTTTACACACACACATGCCTTCTAATGTATTTTGTTTTTAATAATCCGACAGATCATGAGTTAACGCGCACTTCGGAAAGGCCCTTCTACCATTGAATTGTTCGTGGGAAAAAAGTATTTTAAGAGAGCCAGGGCGGCAAAGATACGGAACCAGCACCTTATTGTGCAAGCTTCGTGCAGCTTTGACCAGTCTTGGCGATAAATATCTTGTTTTGTAACAATAAATTCAAATTCAATAAATAGCAAACTTGTGGGCCGAAAACAACCATTGAGGGCTGTTTCCGCCCTGCAGACGAGAGGTTTGGCGGCTCACTTGACCGTCGAGATGTAAAACAGCCTCATCCGTGAACAAAATAAGAAAAAACATGGGGTCGGTTGTCATTACCTGAAGTTCACCTTGACAGAATGCCAATCGACGAGCTTAATTCTCAGTGCTCACTTCTTGGAGCAGTTGGGCTTGTAGGGGTACAGGACCTGACTGACTGACTGACTAAATTTGTATTTGCCCAGATGTAGGGTTAGGCGATCGGTGTTAGCTGCCCCGCGAGAGGTCGCCTTCCCCGGTTTTCTTCTGAGACGGCAGATTTGATCCTTTGGATCTTGGCGGCGTCCGTGTCCCATCAGACCATGGCTTCTTGAACCTCGTGTGAGGAGGCCTGGAAGAAAGCGTCCCAGTCGTCTTGACTGGTGACCTCGTAGATCCTTGAATGCTTCGATCGCCCGAGTCATGCGCACTCCAACAGCATGTATCGCCGGTACGCCTTCAGTGCACTAAGCTTGCACTTGTGGAAGTAGGGGTCCGGATACCACTTGTGAAGCGTGGAAGGGTTCGAGTAGAAGTTCGTTTGCAGGTGTCGCCAGCCACCGTCGATGCCTTGTCCAGTGCGGCGTGCGCCGGCGGGTAGCGAGCGTGGTCGCCCGCGTAGTGGTCGAGGACGTCCCGGTAAGTGACCAGCCTGTCTCTCCCCACCAACGATGTGGTGCAGGGGTCCAGCATTACGCCAGCCCGGCCATTCAACCCTCGGGTTACGCTGTTAGCCTCCTCGTTAAAGGGAAGGGACGAGTGACCTAGGATCCAGATCAGCTCGAGTGGAGACGTCGCGGGGGCGTACCCGCTCAGAATTGTGGCTGCTTGTGGTGACACGCGACCCTTGGCAAACTGTCGGAGGGCCCGTTGTGAATTGCTCACAACGAAGCTTGCCTTGTGCGTTTGGCGAGCGAAGGCGATTGCCAGCTCTTCTGCCGTTCCCAAATCCGCATTTTCGATGCTACAGCTCGCGACGGCGGACCCACCGCCTTCGATTACAGCAGAGACCATCGTGTTGGTGCCGTAGTCGGCCGCATCTACGTAGTAATCGTCACGTTCCTTGCTGATGAGGGATCGTAGAGCCCGAACTCGTGCACTCCTGCGTCCCTCGTGTTGTATCGGGTGCACAGGCTTCAGGAGTGCGGTCAGGACTTGCGTGAAAACGGCGCACTTAAGGCCAGTCTGACTTTTGTAGCGAATGCCTACGTTGCGTAGAATGTGGCGACCTGTCGCGCTTCTCGTGAGACGTTCCAATTGAGACAGGCGTTGAGCTTCCACGATCTCGTTCACCGTGTTGTAGAGGCTAGGGGCCGCGAAACGGTGGTTTGAAGTGGAGTCGGGCAGACTCAGCGGCCTCTTGTACAAATTGCGTATGAGTCAGCCAAGCTTGGTCTCCTTTTCTACCCCGAGACGAAGGAATGGGAGCACGTATGCCATCCTGCTGACGACGAAAACACGGACCAGTTACACCAGGTTACGTTTTCTCATGCCAAATATACGGCTGGAAATGCACGAGATGAGTCGTGTGATCTGGTAGGTCATAGCCTTTAGCGAATTGATCGTATCGTAGTTGTTGCCGTCTGCTTGGATGCGAAGTTTAAAAACCCGGATGATCTTAGCCTCCGGAGTTTGCACTCCTCCGAGTACAGCTCGATGTCTGAAGGTAGCTGTTTAGCTGGAACCGGTTTGGGGAGGAGATCCGACTTCTAAGGCGACCAGGTTAGGCCGCGGGGCGTCACGTAGTCTTCGACCGCGTCGATCGCCTCTTGGAAAGTGTCCTTGATATGGCCATCGCAGCCGTCAGCCACCTACAGCGTAATAACGTCCGCGTAGAGTCTGCGCTTAAGGCCGTCGATTGCTTCTAGGCGCTCCGGAAGGCCCAGCTTGGCCGTATTTAGTAGAAAAGGAGTCAAATTTGAGCCTTGGGGGCGCCCCTGCCGCCCACGGGGATCTCTTCGGAGGTGGCACTGCCAATCGATAAGCGGGCTGTGCGGTTTGTGAGGATGTCTTGGATTTAGACATACGTCGGGGTTCCGACCCCCAGCTGCTCAAGGCCATCCAAGACCGCGCTGTGCTTGACGTTGTCGAAGTCTTTGATGAGGTCCAGCCCGAGCACGGCCCGCGTGTCCAACCTGAAGCAGCCCTCTCGGTCTATGATCTGGTGTTTGAGACGCAGCATGACGTCCTGCGTCAAGAGGTGTGGTCTGAAACCCACCATAGTGTGAAGGTAAAGAGCTCGATCGTCCATGAACTTGTTGAGTTGGTCCTGCACGAAGTGCTCCATGAGTTTCCCGGTTCACAAGGTGAGCGAGATTGGACGCAGCGCGTCGATGGACGGCTTTTTCCCGGGCCTGGGAATCATCACCTTCGACGTCTTTAGGCATAAGGAATCTTCCCGTCGTGCCAAAACATGTTGAAGAAGGCCGTGAGTTGTCAACCATGTCTTGTTGAAGTTGTCAGAGCATCTTGTTTGTTACTGAGTCGGGACCGGCAGCGCACTTTGTCTTGAGGTCTCGGATGGCAGCGGTCACTACGAAGGTCAGGAAATCGGCGTTCAGCACCTTCTTAGGTCTCTTCGCGTATATGGTGGGTGAGCGGGGAGGCGTGTCACCCAAATATCTTCGGCAAAACTGGTCGATGAGGTCCTCTTCGGATTTGCCGCCTCTTCGAACGATCTCGCACATGCGGTTGTGTTGTGCTGCCTTGTTGCCTTCCGGATCAAGGAGGTGCCGAATGATGTTTCATGTTTTCGGCACATTGGGCTGCCGGTCGAAGCTGTCACATAGGTCTTGCCATTTCTGCTGACACATGTGTTCTGCGTGTGGTTCAATGGTTTGGCTAAGTTCAGGGATGCGTCGGCGAAGTGATATGTTCTTCTTCTGTGTTAGTAGTCGAGTCTCAAGTTGTGTCTTGGCTTCCCAGAGGTGGAGAAGGCGGCTGTCTGCCGCGTCGAAACCTCCCTCTTCGGGAATCACCTTGGTGGTCTGGCCAGCGTGGTGCGGATCTAGTCTGACTAATCGTCGATGCCCCGGATTTTGTCGACGCGCTGTTCCTCGCGAAAGAATCGGAACTTGTCCCACTCGACGACCATGCAGGTTTTACCCTTGCGCTGAGTTGGAACATCGATGCAGACAACAAAGTGGTAGCTTCCGGAGTCTTCTTTCTTGTTGGTCCATTTTACTTCCTTAACGTGCTTCGTAAAGGCGACGTTCGGCGTGGTGTCGTTATGTCGGAAATCCCCGCGCCGGGTGGGTTGGTCCGGGTCGATGAGCAGCGAGTGGCCGGACTCGAGGGTATCTGTCTTGAGATTCCTGCCCTTAACGCTCTCCGTCCCGCACCCCCAGACCGGGTGTGATGCGTTAAAGTCTCCCACAACGAGGAGAGGTGTCATTCGGGCGACGTCCAGCGCCACGTGGAATGACTTGGCAAGTTTGTGGTTTGAACGAGGACTGCTACAGATGTTCGTCACGAAAAGATTGCCGGTGTCTACTTTCTTTAGGGTGATGACCTCAATCAGGAGATGGTTGATGTTCGAGATGCCCGTGTTGAGGAGGATTACCGGAACATTTCTCTTGACCAGTCTCGTGACTTGCGTCTTTGAGTTGTCACGCCCGAACGTCGCGTAGCACGAAAGCTTAGTTATGCGTCTTGGATTTTGCAGGGCAATCACGTCCGGTTGGTCTTCGGCGGGGAGTGCATTTACGTGCTGCAAGTTTCCGCGCTTCTTGCCGTTACCGCGACCGGAGATGGCAGTAATGACATTACTGTAATGGCATCACTGTCATTAAATTACTTTTTGGAGTAATGAGTAATGTAATGAATTGCTTTCAGGCAGTAATGTCGAGAAAATTAACCATTACTTTTGAAATTACTTTTGCCCTAAATGAGAAAATTCGTTTGAAAGCTTTAAAAGGAAGAAAAAGAAGAAAAAAATCATTTTGCATGGTAAAATGTTGTGAAAGAGCATCATAGGAAATAATCGACGGCCACCTGAGCGCAAAGCCTTGTACGAAGAGCTGGACAGACGCACAAAAGAGGGTTGGAAAGGCGAAAGAGGAAAGCTTGCGTGTAGACATCGCTGGAAAGTGTTGGCTTACGAACTGCATGCACGATAGAATAAACGGCGTCGCGTCATCGCGACGATACTATACTTCGTTCATTCCTAAGCTGACAGTGCTGTGGGGGCTGCAAGCTAACCAGAACCAATCAAACACCTTCTTTTCATCACATGTCCCATCCCTCTCTGAACGTATGAACGATAGCGTGGTTACGTGGCGAACTATAGACGTGCGACTGCTCCAACAAACACGCAGCTTCCACTGTTCATTCCTGAGCTGACAGTGCGTCAGCTTAGGGATGAACGGCTCATAACATGGCGACGGGCACGTCACCAGCAGAGTTGTAAAAGTTACTTAAAAAATGTACCTAAGATACAGTTACAGCCACTCATACAAAAAGGTATCTAGGTACGTACCTAGGTACTCGCTTAAAAATGTACCTATGTACAGGTACAGTTACTTCAAAGGTACTTTCCTTATTTATTTCCCCAAATTCGTCAGAGTATATTGGAAGGAAAGCTTTTTATACTAATGATACGCACAAAAGCGAGTTCGATAAATGTGCTTTATTGGTGTCAATGCGATGTCCACATCGAAGTTGAGTCCTCGCGTGCCTTATCCCCACGCTCCAATTGGTTCACCGAGGCCACAACTTCCATTGTTTACCTTGTCACGCCGAAACCGCCGAAATTCACTTGTTCACGTTCTTGCCCCCAGAGCCGGTGCTGATGTCGACGGGCCCAGAAGACGTCAGCCGCATGAAGAAACGCATGAGTCGAGTACATTTTCTTGAACATTCACAACGACGAGCGAAAAGCTTCAAGATTCCTTGTTTTTTTTTTTTTTTTCTTTCGTTAGTTGCAAAAAAAAATAACCTTTTTTTTCTGACCTTTTTCAGTTTTGATAATTGCAAAAGTTGAGTCCGATCTATTGAGTGAAAACTGTATTATATACGCGATGTTACATTACTTTACGATAGTATTTATAATTTGTTTTCAATTATATTTTATGTTGTATTTATGGCAGAAGAGAGCCACCACCAGGACAAGATACGGGCGACGAAAATTGCGCAAATCTTTCAAGTTATCTCATCCCTTGTATAGCTGTCAGAGGAGCTTCAAACACGCAATGAAGTCGATTTTGGTTTAAGATGAAGGAAGCAGGTTGATATTTTTAAGATCCAAAGCGATTCCATAAATTAGTGTGGCCCGAACGGCATTGCTAATACACCGTTTTCGCTCAAATGAACACCGCAATTCGCTAAACTGTCGTTAGATGAAACATCATGGGCGGGGCTTCGTTCGCTAAAGCGTCGTTCGATCAAGTCACTGCTTCCCAGATCGTACCCAACTCAACGTTAATCACGGCACATGGAAGTGTGTTAATACTTCAAGATTTATAGTTTCTACCTTTCTGACGAATTGAATAGAAAAGTACCTGTAAAAAGCAATTCCACTTTGTTACAAGTTACTGGAAAATGTACCTAAGATACAGATACAGATACCGAAAAATGAATGTACCTAAAATTGTACCTCAGGTGCAACAAAAGTACCTAGATACCGATTTCCAGTTACTTGTACCTAGGTACTTTACAACCCTGGTCACCAGTGAGTTAAACATAATTTCAAACCTGAAAGAACAGGACAAACAGACTTGTACTTTCGTCAAGCAAGGTCAAACCGCAAGCTTCGACCATTGTGAACAACAAATGAGTGGAATAAATAGTTGATTCCAAATGCCCTGTCAAAGGCCCAGAACGTTTTGTGCGTCCACGAAGAAAGCAGGTGCCGCTCGCGGTATGCCTCGCTGCCTTCCCTTGGGAAGTTTATTCGGGAATAAGCCTAGAAGCAGATATCGCCCCCGTTTCTTGGGAAAGTACACACTTTAGGAAGCTCGCGCCATTCCTCAACTGTCTACGCTTCTGCTTAGCAATTATCCCGGTTCTTTGTGTGACAATGCGCAAAAACTTGGACTGCTCGGGTGTTTCGGAAAATGCTCCTTGAAAGAAATGACCGAGAATAGGTCAACTGTACTCGGAAGAACGTTTCTTGACAATGCAGTGGACGGTACAGGCACGCGTTCCCTCTGCAATTTTGAGTGCTGAATAAAGCTGAGGGCGAGCTCTCCTCCTCTCCACTGCAGTGCCAAGAAAAGTTATTGCGGAGTATAGGGTTTTCGGGAGAATAGAATTAAATTGCGTCCGAGGCGGAAGGGAAACGTTTTACGGGACGACTCCTTGTAAGACCGAGCTCCCATTGCCCGACTTAACAAACCAACACGGACTACAACTTCTAAATCAGGAAGCCGGAAACATATCACCCTTTTAGTAAGAACCTTCACCGTTGAATAAAGATCGAAACCGGTGAGTCGACTGTCTTTCTGAGTCGAATCTAAAGAAGCTGTTCATCAAGTTTACCACTTATGTCGTGTGCGCAAGCGAAACCACTGTTCAGTATCGTTCACTTTGAGGCACATAAGGCTGTAGCGGTGTAAATAGGAATATCTGAGTTTTGGTACAATTAGACCTACTCAGCTTTTTGACGTGACATCACTGCGTTTGCGCTGCTGTCGGCACTGCGCATGCGCAGCGCCTCGCTTCTTCCGGATGGGGTTCCTGCACACGCGCTGTGTGGGCAAACGAGGGCTTGTTTAGTAAACACTGTGTTGGTGTATACGGTAAATAAAATGAGCGCGAATTACTGCCTCGAGGTATTCAAAAGTAATGCCAGAGTAATTGCAATGTAATTGTATTACTTCTGGAAAGTAATTGTAATGTAATGTGTATTACATTTAGTCTGCAGTGATTTGTAATATAATATAGTTACATTTTTGCAGCTTTCAGAAAATTAATTAGTAATGTAATTTAATAACTTTTGAAAGTAATTTGGCCATCTCTGATCGCGACTGTTCCACTGCCAGGAGATGTAGGCGTTGGATTTACGCACGGTGTTCTTCTGGGTGAGGCGGTGTAGCCCGGAGGCGGTCGAGTTGTGAGGCTAGACTGACGAGCCACATTGGGTTCTGCAAAATGTCGGCAAATGCTTGGTGGATTTCCTGTTGAACGGAGGGGGCCGAAGAACCTCCCTCTCTCGCAGGTGAAGGAGATTTGTATCATTTCGCCATTTAGCGCTTGACAAGTGGGGATGTTGCTTCTGGATCTGGTCTGGGGAGTGTCGCCCCAGCTTGAAATTGCTCTAGAAGTTTTGCGCATTCCTGCTCCGTCCGTTCGTGTCGGTCGAGCAGCCGTCATTGGTCCTCGTCGCGAACCTGTGTAGCGATCCTGAGAAGATCGCTCAAGTTCGAGTTTCTGGAGCGTTTGGCCGTCTTGTCTTTGCTTTCTAGCGTCGGCTCTCTGGCGGGCTGCACACCACATTGTACGGTTTGAGCCCCTCAGAAATTTTGTCGGGACCGGAGCGGCTTCTGCTAGGTATCCGCGGGTTTTGCCGCTTCGCTGGCGTGCGGCTCCGCGACCGCGACGCGGGTTGCAGAGGAGAGAAGTCAATTGAGTTCAGCTGGAATGCGTGCGCTTTTCCGCAGCCTGTTGGAGACGATCCCGCTTGCGCTTGACTAGGATGTGCGGGATCCTGTAAAGAAGCTTTCATTTCTTGTCCCCCGTCGGTTAACTCTTGACGCGAATCCCTCAGGATAGTAGGCAATCGTGAGTGGGTGCCGGGTTGAAAGCGTAACACGCAGTGCAGCTGCAATCTGTAAGGGTTTGCACAATCCGGCGGTCGTGCGAATTTCTACCCTCTTCTTATAGATGTAACATCGGAAGTCGACGTTCCCGTGCCGTCCCACGCGGCGTGCATGCAGGACAAAAGGTTTTTTCTTGTGAACGAAATTCTCGAAAATGTCTTGCTCGGGGTCTGCTTGCGGTATGCCTTGAATGACTCCTTGCTGGGTGGTATCCGGAGGAACGACGTAGGCGGCGTCCTTCTATTCCTTTTCTACGTAGACGTGCTTCGTGAGTTGAACGTAGCACGTGGCGTTTTCATGATTCGGTGTGCTAATGAGACGCGTGTTTTGCTGTTCGTTTAGCCGAAGGTGTCCCTAGCTGCCATGCTGCCAGTCACGTTCGCCGCTAGTTGTATGCTACAATATAGTGCCACGCAGTCCCCCGGTTTCAGATGAATGCTCCCGCGAAATTAAAGGACCACACGAACGTTATCTTCCGGTAGCTTGGGAAGCCTCGGGGATTTCCTCCTCTAGATGCCTTTTTGGCCGCTAAGTCAGGCTTTCCGTGTTGATTTTGGCGGAGTTGCACCGCCAGTTTTGCGCCCTGCGCCTCGCATATGCCGTCTTGCTTGCGTTCTACCGGCCGCTATTAAGCGCGTGAAATTCTTTAGATAAAATATCGTCTCTATCCTTGACGACGAAAAATTGAGGAGAGCTTACCGGTGGGTCTGGTAATCCCTTGCGTGACAGGCTGGTGTCACCAGGTCTCCGGAGGACTTTAGGTACTGTCGCCATATAGTACATATGTTTGTATACTCCTTTTCCCCATATAGCGTGAATAGGTTTTAGTGAGGCGGCGCCTTGCTTTTCCCAGGAAAATTGAATTTTCTAGGCGTAAAATGGGTCGGACACCCAAACGTGGTATTCAAATGTTTTTCACCACATCTGCCGTGCGATGGTGTAACAACAGTGAAGCAAAAAACAGCAGGAAAAACTGATTAATGAGGTAAGCCCATGTAAAACACGTCTTGCTCCTGCGGACGCTCGCAGCGCCCCCTACAAGCCCTCACGACGCACAACTCTCCAGACGAAAGTCTTGGGTACATCGAATAAATTTCCGGATCTCTCGAGTGAGAGATGTGTGTCTGCTTCAAATGCGCCAATGATGGGGAACCTCAGTTTTTCCTATGAGCCTGTTGTTTCCTTAGCCGATCTCTTGTTGCTCACATTTCCTTGCTCGGTGCTTCGGTATTCCCACATCTTGATGGCTTTGTTGCATGGTGGGAGGCTTATGAAAGGCGCTTCGAGTCTTTCTTTGAACGACTGAACATTTCCATGACTCACACTACCAGTACCCTACCAGCGTAGGCTGCTCAAAAGTAAGCTTCGGCATTTCAGAGAAAAAAAACAATAAAAGGAGCCGCCGCGTGCTCAGAAAACACGAAACCTCCAAAGAAGGGGCGAGCACCAGAAACGAGCCGTAGTGACAAAGCAGACAATAACAAGGTTGTTTCCGGCGACGACGTCTGCTTTGCACGTTGCTGAACAAAACTTTTGTTTTAATTTAGTCTTAGTGTCACTTCCCGAACATGCAGTATGTAAATTTTAGAACATAGAATTAAAGGAGCTGTGCAACGATATTCAGTTGGAATGTTTTTCACTTTACACGAGCTTACTGGCACTGGTGGGACTCAAGGATACTCGCACGCAACGCCACTGGCCAAGAAACTCCTTTGTTGCGGTGTAATTTCAAGGACAAAAGCGATCATTTTCATTCAATCTCTCCTTTGCAAAATTTGATGACGTAAAGTGGGGATTGCAGTACACCCATATCACGATATTTGAATGCTGTTCATAGATTGGACCCGAGCATTGTGTGGGCACTCGGTTTGGGCTCGTGATAATTACTAGCTCGAGAAGCATTTGGGTAGTCCTGTGTCCGATCGCTGCAACGACGACAATAGCCGAGCCGTAACAATGTCTGGAACTCAGCGCGTGTCCTGTGCTTCGCCAACACCGGCGCGTGGCTACGATCAGCATTGGCGGCATATAATCGATTCCAGGTCACGTGGCCCCTTGTTCTGGCTGCGAGTTGAGGGGGTGAACGCTGCTCATTTTTCTTTAATTTTTTTCTGGGACTTCTATTGCGTGGGGTGAAAAACGAACGCGTGTTTCGTAGGTCATTAACGTCAGGGATTCGATCTAAGCGGTATTCGCGCAAAGTGCAAAAAATGTTGCATCGCCCCTTTAATATTTGAAACGAAAACTTGCTTTTACTTGCATTGAACACCCAGAAGCTATGGTACAAGCAGAGCTGGCCAGGAAAACGCGAAGCTCGACGGGATGCAGACCTGCAACGTGATCGACTTCGCCGCGATTATCGCATTGATCTTGGCTGAGCATAACCCATGGCGGCGATGGCACTCGTGAGGCGATCAAGTTGGGCTTCGATGCTTGACGCTCCTGCTTCCCAAGACGTAGGTTCCGGTACTCCGACGGTACTCGCATTCAGCGATGAATATTCCGCGGTGCGGTCAGAAAGCACAGCTAGGTGGTAGAGGGACAAGGCATCCGCTGCAGCCAGGATTATCCTCATGCCTTGAGGGAGCTTTTAAAGAGAAACCTCGCTCAAGATGGAACTCTTCGCTTCGGAAGCTTGCGTTCCCGTTAACTGCTTCATGCGGAGCAGAAACTGCATCGGACGACGGTCTTCGAGCTCTTTGGTGATCAGGAGCTGTTGGATGCGGGACCTCTCTGATAGAGTCGTCCTGGCTAGCAGCACTGCTTTCAGCTGGTTGTAGTTGCCCTCAGGTAGTGGCAAATACAACAAGTCCTGTAGTTCATATCCTATCACTGCGGGTAGAGATGCGACGACGTGATAATAGCACTACAGTTTATTCGTGATCCGCCTCAGAAGGAAACGGGCTTTGCCCTGTGTGAACCAGAGTTGCGGGACCTTGAGCCAGAACGCTGGAAGTCATAGCTTTATAGTAGCGAGAGTGAAACCGGAGGCTGCTGTCGCGTCACCATCGGATGAAGCGTTGCTGCTGTGATGTCCGTTTTTGCGATGAAGGCGGCGTCCGCTGTCTATGAGCGACGCTGTTCGGATTCCGGGTCACCAGATTTATAGGAATGTCAGAGCACTACAGCATTGGAAATCAAACTCTTTAATCACGCGCTCGTCAAAGAGTGAGGACGCGGCATGGTGCTCGCGCTTCGAGTGAAAAGTAAACGTAAACACAAAAATAAAGAAAATATTTTTTTTTCAGTCGCGCCAACGCGGTTCAAAACTCTTATTAAAACGGATGTCATCAAAACAATCTACGGCATCATTATGAAAGACCGTCAACTAAAATTGACAGAAATTGCTATAGGCTCCTAAGACTTTGATAATCTGAATTAAAATGTACGTAATAAGGGTGCCGAAAAGTTTGAACGCCGACGTTTGCGTTTAAAGTTTGGAGATGTTAAAGGCAATTCACAAGACGCTTTGCGTCAATTCGTGACAATGGGAGAAACTTAGATCGCATAGTAGACACCTGAGGCGAAGAAGCAGACGGATTGGTGGATAACGACCGGTGAAATAGCGCTGAAGGCAAATACATTTTTTTTCAACCAAAGACACAAGAACTATGTTTTTTGTTTTTGTTTTCGGAGGGACAGGGGTGTTATGACCTGGGTCTAAAATAACGACGACGACAAGGTTCGCTTGTGGGTGCCCAGAGCACAAGCGACCAGTCTCGGTCAGCCATCATGAATTAAAGACGTTATTATTCAAGCTTCAATATAACAGCTGATTAAACCGTCACCCCGGTGGTTCGGTCACCACCTAGGTATATACGCGACGAAACTACGGACAACCACACAGACATAGTTCTCTGAACGGCAGTTCGCCGCCGGCCAGCTCTCTAATAATGGTCTACACCGTTCCATTTTTTGACAACACCATTGAGAGTTGGGACTCGTATCTGCTTAGGGTCAATGACGATTTTAAGAGCATCAAACCACATCGGCCACTCAGAAACGAGCACTTCTGGTATCGCCGTTAGGAACGAAAGGAACCCGAGTGTTATCCCCAAGTTCGCACCAGTAAAACATGGAGCTCTTCTACAAGGAAGCTGTGAAACATATAGACAATAACTTCACACCGAAGCCTAACAAGAACGCGGAAAGCTTTCGCTTGTTTAACCTTCAATAAAGAGAGGACGGGACAATTTGCGACTTCCTGGTAGACGGTGAGCGCATCGTCCAGTCATGATGATATATCGGCGGCACCTGCGAGTTCTGCACTGTTGTCCGGTCAGGGCACTTTGCTCAGTTTTGTGTTTGCATTAAAAGAGTACATCACTTTGATAAATGAGGTATTGATTTGAGCAATGGAGAAACAGCCAGTTTCCCCCGCAGCAAAAGCGAAGGTTGTCTTCACAGTGACATTTATGTGTTAAGAGAATAAATAATATGCATTATTTCTTTGCTACAGACCGTGCCCTCAGAGGCAAGAAGGAAAGGTAAGCATTTTCTAACTTTTATTATCATGTCTTACTTCGAATCCCGTTACAAACGCCGCTTTTAGCACCTCCTTTCACGTTTCTTACACTGCCTTAGCCAAATCTCATACATTTATATTCTTTATCTTAACACACCAAAAAAAAAGTTAAACATATACTATGGCGATTTCATCTGAACTCCACCACACATTTTGGGTTCGAATTTTAATTAAAAAAATGTTCGTGAGCAATTTCTATAGTAAAAGAAGACGCAATACAGAAAAGTCGATCGGATTTTTTGTTCATCAAGTTATAGACCGTTCAAGCGGCCTAGGTGGAAGCTCGTTTTTCCAGCTTATTGGGGGTACCATATTTCACTCCATCCCATTTCCTTACTTTTCACAGCTACGATCAATATAACTTTCTTGGGAACACATCGACATATGCTTTTTATGCTAATTAAGCGCCTAGATCATAACATTCTTAACGTATTTTGTTTTTTTGTCAAACCGTCTCTCTGCGCCGATATTTGGTGAAGTTCAGCATAGCTGTGCTGTGTGACCTAATGAACATATTTTTATGATCTTTACATCACCGTAAAGCTCCAAAATCTTGCCGAGTATGGTTCAAATACTGTGCAGTAAATATATATATATGCGCTACATATGCCCTGAAAAACGACTATCTTCGAAAAACTAGCAATTTTGGTTTCGACTTTCTAAAAAAACAACTTTTGTTATGTTTTATTTTTATTTCACAGTTAGGTAATATAGTAGTTTATCAGGAACCACCAACATAAGTTGATAATATATTGTTTGTTTGGCGGCGCTATTATTACACGAATCTCGATGCATATTACGTTTCGAACGGAACTTCGCAGGTGCCTCCTGCTACTGAGCAGAATGTTGGCCTATAAGTTTTTCTGCTTATCGTTAGCGGTCACCGCAATATCTCAACCATAAACGCCAATAACCCTTGGAATTAATGTACTTAACACAAGTTGCTCAGACGTCCGTATCCGGAAGTGCGAGCACCGCCCAACGCTTTCTTCCTCTCAATACCCCTCAATGCAGAGATCGTTAGAGAATTACTTGGGGCCTTTTGCTTTCGACTTCGAGGTTGAAATACCGAACTTGATAAGTAATTGTCATGTTTTCTATGTCAACATATGTGCAGTGCATATACATATGTGTGATTTTGTATCGGACGCTTAGGAAGTACGGTTTATTTTGTGCACGTATTGACTCTTTCATAAAGTACCGAGCATTTCGTAGCGTATAAAGCTTCAAATGTGTTAGTCATGTGTTCAGGTTTCAATTCTATTTTCAGTGATTCATGCTATTCTTGACTTAAGTTCGTTCGGGAGTCTAGATGTCACGTATCTTCTCCGTTAATACACGGAGCCAAGCTCGCACACGTTCCAAATCACGCCAGTGCCAAGTAAATCAATATTGTTAAGATAATATTGTTTCTTCTCTGGCTTTAACGCTCAGATATTGAGGTAAGTACTAACATTAAATAGAAACCCTTGCGTAGGTCGTAATTCTGTTCAGCTGAGCGTCTATGCGAAGTCCCGTTCAAAACTCTCATAGCACGAAATTCGAATCCTAATAGCGGCCATACAAACAATATATTATAATTTCTGTTGGTAGTTCCTGACAGACTGCCTATATTCTAACTCTAAATAAAAATAAAAAGAAATGAAAGGTTTTTTTTACTTTAAATGTTTAGTTTTTCTAAATATTCGTTTTTCAGGTAAATGTTCCGCGTTATATGTTTAGCGCAAAATATTCAAATTATATTAAAAAAATAGCTTAATTGGACCTTTATGGTGATGTAAAGATTATAAAATATATTGATTAGGTTACGCAGCACCAGGCTTGCTGAACTTCGTCAGATATTGTTGCAGAGAGGCGGTGTGACAATTAATAAACAAACATTAAAGATATCTTGACCTAGAGCCTTTATAGACCTATTGCTATATTACCCAAGCATACGAATGCAGTTGCGTTCCACGCGCCGCACGTGCTGGCCTCAGCAGTAGTAAAATTTTCTCAAGCAAAAAGCCTAAAACAAATTGTATTTTGCACGCGCGTTCGTCAACGCTTTATTTTGGTTATTTACTTCGAATCTTTAATACGGGGAAGGCGTGCTCGTGCAGCGCGTAGAACACCAATCCCTGCATTCTCCTTGGTGCTTGGGTAATATAGCAAATGGTCTATTAGCATAAGTCACCGTTTGCATGTCTTTTATGAAAGGAATGTACAGGTAGCTACTGTACGAAACAGCACACATCAGCCAGAATGGTGATTCGGAATGCACGCTCTTTATTCGCACGTGCCCCCGTGTCCGTCGTGCCTTTGTCTTTACAGTGGTGCCATCGTTGCCTGAGCTGCCACAGCTACTATAAATTTCAGAGGAGTTAATTATGAGTTAGTGTAGTTTTGTTAGTCACTTGTATTACTGAGCGACAAGTGAACAAAACCGAAATCTGAGCTTTTATAGCCGCCGTACAAAGAACATATTACATTTTCTGTGTATTTTACTTTATAAAGTACTGCAATGGGCAGTTAGGGAAAAACAGTTAGCCAAATAAAAGATAGGCTTTTCAGAAAGTCGACCTCCAATTCGCAAAATTTTTGAAATAGTTCTTGAACACGAAAAAGCAAATCCTGTCCTTACTCTTTTACACACAACATTAAATTTGTTATCATTAGTAGAACGAGTATACCCTGAGCTTTCTAAAAACACTTAATATGTTAAGACACCTCATATGGGTCACACGGAACAGCTGGTAAACTTTCACTAAATATAGTCCCAAAGCGTTATATTTACAAATTTTCTGAAATATATTTCATATAAATAATCGCGTTAAAATTATTTATTAGATAATAGGTGTGTTAACAGGTATTTATTAAAAAAATAGGAGGCGCAAATTTTGAATAGGTGTATTTTTGCAAGTAAGTTGATTTACTGACAAAACAGTCAAACAAAATCAGATTTCAAGCTCTTATAGCTGCCATACAAACAAAATATTACTGTTTATATTCATATTACCCTATAAAGCGCTGTAATAGCTAAGCTAGAGAAAAAATCAGTCAGTATAAATGTGAGTTTTTTAGAAAATGGACCTCCAATTTGCCGGTCTCTTGAAATGGTCCTTATTTATGAGAATACATTGCCCTTTCTCTTTTAGACACAACATTAGATTTGTTATCAATAGAAAGAGTACACTCATAGCTTTCTGTAAATACTAAATATGTTACGATATCTTGAATAGGCCACACGAAAGAGCTGGTCAAACTTGACAAATATTGTCAATGGGGACACACTTTGAAAATATCTAAAACAAAAGTGATGATAAAGATTACAATAAAATTATTGACCATATATAATTCCTATCCTGAGAGTGGCACAAAAACGTTACTCTGCACTACTAAAAAAGAACAATAAGTAGAAAGGAGGAGACATGACATCTCCGACAGGAGAGAGAAAGGTCAGTTGGCACCTCGGCTGCTTGAGATGTCCATAACTTTCATGGACGAGAAATCGCCCGAACGTGCAATTGGTGCCCGCTGCCTGTCACAAAAGGGATTTCACTAAAAACATGTGTTTTATTCAAAGTCAAAATTAAAAAATTGGACCCGTAATCCGTTCTTGAGGTCAGATGAAGGCTTCCGTTATGTTATATGAATTTTCAATCTATGCTGACACTTACCTCGTCTTTGGAAGTCCCATATGCACCCGTTGGCGTCCATGATAACCACAGATTGGCGCTTTTGTTTTTAAACTGAATGAAATTGAGCACCCTGAGGTCTCTAACACTGTAAGGATTGAAGTCCGTCTCTTGTATGTCTTCTGTCAGTTTGAAGCTTCCACTGCAACTTATCAAGTCAACAACTTCATCTTTCACTGACATCACTGCAATAAAATAATTTCCTTAATAGTAGGTTTCAATGTTGATTGATAAAGGAAATAATTTTCCTGCTAAACACTAGGTCGAGAAAATGTTATATTAAACATATGAAACCACCTTAGCATGCATGACATGAAACGAGTACATCATACATTGGTGTCAGTCTGGGCTGACTACACTGGAGACTACAGTTCTAAGATATAATATCCGCACATATTTCTTCTAGTAGTTGGCTTTTAATTCCTTAGCATAGAGAATCTACTGATCTCACAGACATGTGGTGCTTATGTTTACTTTATTATGTTGTATTGTGAAAGCGACGCACGTTTTATTCAGGTGCTATAGTCAGACTTCATCTCATGATCTGTGAACTATATTTTACACATCAGAAAAGCTTAATTAGTTGAAAAATGCTTGGGACGACGCACTGAGCTTCATCGCATGCGACTTAAGCTGTAAGCTCAAAAATTAAATTTGGGTGGACAAACACTTTGCACCCAGATGGAGAGAAGATAAGCCTGCAGATGTGACGTTGATCTTTTTTCTGCAGTCTTTTACTATTCTTGGGCGTTATTTTACACAGCCTTTAGCAGCAAAGCCATACAAAGAAGTAGTTATTCTGACGAAATTTTTACAAAAAGAAGAACGCAGAAGAAGTATCTTTAACAGAAGCAGTACAACAAGCTTGACGTCTGCAAGCCAGTTGTATTTGATTTAGAATCTCGGTGTTGTAGTATATAGTCTGAAATATTTATGAATCAAGTCAATCAAATACTTTTGCGTCAGTTTGGTAGTTACTGATAGAGAAGGATACACTTCTGTTAACGGGCTTAGCTAGGTATTACTCATTTCCATCAACTGACATGCTTAAGTGTTTTGCAAGAAATATCGAAGAGTGCATCAAATACAGATTAATACAGATTATCCCTGAAAAGAAAAAAAAAACAAGTCGCATGCATATCTTTTTTTAGTGTTCTCTGCTTGAAGAGTAGTCTAAATTCATGGGTTGATCGCTAACCGAAATGTGCGGTCTACTTTTGTACAAGTAAGAATGCATACATAATGGGATAATTTATATTGTGTTTCCCGAAGACTGGTAGATTAGCGACTATGTAAACCTATCGGTAGTTGTTTATATAAATAGTGGTATATTTAATAAATAAATCACATTTTGAACAACTGAATTGTTTGCTGCAGAAAATGTAGAGGCAAATTAAACAGACAAGGTGAAGCCTTTAAAGCAGGATGACTTATATGGCCTCGTTTTAAGTTTTAGTGTGCCACGGAACACTGGCCTACTGACGATTACGCGGTTCGTGCTACTGCGAGTTACGTGGTGGCAATACCACGGGACGAGAAATCAAAGTCGCATGAGGTAGTCATGTGACGTGACGCAACGTTGCGTCGTGGTGTCACCTGACAAATTCCAGTTGATGCTCTCTTGACATCACGGGATGCGTGATATAACGATGCTACATCGACGTGGCCATGGTTCTAGTGTCATGGGACCCCGCCACTTTGATTCCGTCGTTTGAAGACTGCACACACCGGTTGAGTTACGTTGCCATCTTCTGCTAAATGCAGCGAGAAGATATCAACACGCGCTATTAAATCCATCAGTTCGTATTTTTGTCAATGGAAGCTTTCGAGATTAATATTTTTTTTAATGTTACCTCTAAAAAAGACAGTATTCTACAATGTGTGCTTCATTTAATGAGGAAGTGTTTCAAAGTACATATGGACCGTACCTTGCTGATCCGCTTCCGCGCAGAAGTCTGATGTGAGTACTTGCTGCTGGCCAAATTGAGGAACTTCTTCCTAAGTACACTTCTGCTCTTACTGTATATCTTCCTCTGGGAAGAGCTTTATCGATACTCAGGCTGTAAGTTCCGTCTACTTTTCATCAGGACCTATTTGAGAGGACCATCAGGACGTATTTAGAAGTGTTTAAACTACGCTGTGAGTTGTAGTAGTATGCATAAAGCAGTGTTTTATACGAATTCATTTATCACGTAAGTTACAACCCGATTCTATCTTATGCAGCAGGTGATGCAATATTAATTTATGATATGGTAGGCTAAAAAAGTTGTTAGAATGACACGAATAACACCGAATATGAAAATATACATCCATTTAACTTTCAGATAATAAATGTACATATATTTGTGCAAGTGAGATCAGCCTAGCCTGTCACCACAAATAACATTTTTATAATCCACGTGCCTGTAAATTAATATATGTTTTTTTTTGTATCGAAGTTACAGTGTCCTAAGACATGTGTGCATTTGGAGAAATCACGCAACAAATGAAATCTACCTACGGGTACAAGTGAGCACATAAATCTACGTACTTGCTATGGCAAAGCGCTTTTTATTTACAGAGGGCTGTCTTAGATAAGACGCTTGTTTTAGCTAACCAGTTCTTAGTCTGGCTCTACTCCTGGTTTTAGATGCAACGTTAATAACCTTGCCTCGCCATCTGTTTCTCTCCGCAGAACTTCCGCAGCCGTTGCGGAATTCACTAATACGTCGCTAAACAATAAAACTTCCAGGGGGACGGTGGCACGAGCCACTCAGAGATCTTTGGAGTCCCAAGTTAATTTAATAATGTTTTTCTGCTCTTTTTTTAGAGTGTTCTTGCTTCTTAAAGGCCGCATGTCGACAATGTCGTGCCTGAAAGGCGTATCTCAACAGTTTGTAGCGCATCTCCCACCCATACATGAATATTGGTCCCAAATTGGCAACAAACAACACGCGTCTCAATTATACACGATCATTCTCATTAATAATGTCCATTGATGGATTGGCGAGACGGGGACTTGCGAAGAAACCAAAAAGTTTGATAAGGCGAACTTGTGCCAAAAACAAAAGTGGGGCGTCAGGACAGGCGCTTATGGCGGCGAAGTGGCAGGATCAAACGCTGGCGAAAGATTGAAGCCAGACAGCCACGCAGGAGCACGTTTCATCGAGGAGGGAACTTTCACTGTGTATGCATGGAATGATTGCGAAACCTGGAAGCCAAAACACGGTGCAAAACAAATTTCCAGCGACATCAACCTAGAAGGGTCACGTGGTTGCGGTGCGTTTGAAAGCGTAGACCAGAGACGCTGTGGCAGAAGCTATATACAAATATGATGCTATAAAATTAAAATGTAGTAACTTGCATTTTTAAATTTGCTGCTGTGCTACTGTTAGTTATCTGGACTAAGGCTTATTGCCTCGAAAAGTATGCGAAATATCTTATTTACTGGCAATACCACCAGCATCGTTCTTAGCGCCCTCTGAACCTCACAAGCAACAAGGCCCCTGCGCTTGTTGAAGAGCGATAATTTGCCAGGAGCCTCGTGCTGCATGAAGGAGCCGGCTTTCGATCTCCGTCTGCTTGTTGTTTCTCTGGACGCCTTCAGCGGATTTTTTAATTGTTCTACCGGTTTTTTACAGAGTTTGAAAAGTTTTGTTCGCTCAGCGTGATCACCCTGGTTACGTGCGCAGGAGCGAAACGTCCGAGTGAATGTAGGATCGGTTGCCTTCGTTGCGGTGGGACGACTGCTGCGTCCGGCGGGCTCAACGTCCTGTGTGACAATGAACTCCGCCCGGTATGCAACGAGACGTTGCTCCGTAGAAGAATGCCGAAGAGATGACCGCACGGCTGGCGCCTCTGCTGCATCGGTTCCCCATCGACACTCGAAGGCGAGAATCTGTTACTGTCGGTGAGATGCCTGCGGTGTTGCGTTATGTTATGCCATGCCCCCCATGTAAAGTATTTTCGTTATCTGTTGTTTGTTTTCGTCGATCTATCTCTGTCTGGCCTGGATCCGGCGCAATGGCTCACGGCCTCGGCTACCCTCCGGCCCACTACTGCGCCGCCTGGAGGCGTTGACGTTTTTACCAGAAATGTTTAGCTTTCAATTCGCTTTGCCTTTGCAGCGTTGTTTGCGCTCATTGCGAAAATCGCCGAGGATCGTCGAATTTACCTGCTGTAACGCCAGCTGCCAGAATGGGTTCGTCATCGACATCCAGCAATATCTTGGTATGTGGTATGTTATCTCGGCACCTTTGCTGTTGGTTGAAGCCGCAACAGCAGATGCAACTTCTTATTGTGTTTACAGTTATAACCCGTGCAGGTTTTGAGTGGGGTTATTTATGCGCGCGCCGACAAAATGCGCCGCGATAATAAAGGAAGAAGATGGACCTGAAACCAAAGGTGACGATCCGCTGGCGAGCAAAGGCTGCAAAGACACGGCGGTATTCAGATGAGTTCTTATGAAGTGATCAGTGTCCGCGTTCATGTCTCCAGCCGTCGCCTTCCTCGTTGAAGAATTGCTGGATATTGAGGGATATGGCGGTTCCGGTGCCGGATAATTTGTGAACAAACTGGCATGGGTATCTTTTCATGGCCCAAAAGGCTGCGTAAATGTATGGGCATTCGCCCCGGTGCATCCTTGATCAATTATCTGCCTGACGCAGCCCAGTCGTATTCACTGAAGTTCAAATTTACCCTAACGTTTTCGAAGCGGGTAAAAGACGAGCAACTTCGCTTTGCTGACCGATCGTTGGCGACGCCGTCTTTGATGAGATGCCCATTGAAAGTCTCAATACCCCTCATCTCTACAGTTCGAGAACGCTGGCTTTAATAATGGTGTACAAGATGCAAACCTGTCAGGCGAATATATTTATGCCGTCGTCAAAACCTGTGGGCTTTACCTTATGCGCATCTTGGGCCCGACAGTCTTCTGTGGATGCCCTTTGCCAGTACTACGGCGTCTGCGCGGATTTTTAGCTGGGGCCAGTAACAGCGTATGGGCAGGAAGAAATAAAGACATCTCTCTACTTGCGTCTTGTCATTCGAAATACTACATATATGTCAATGTGAAGCTCTTTTTCCTTTTTGATGCTCTTATGTTGAAAGTCTCTGGGGCATCTTATTTATACTCCTCCATTAACGCGATGTAGTGAAAATCTGACCATAAGGCGCTCATGAAAAGGACCGGACACTTGCGATCATCTATGCCCAACCTGGGGCGAAGCACTTTAATTTGACGATTCTGCTAAATGTGTTGGTGAAACCGCTGAATTGACTGTAACCCGCTGTGCTGCTGCAATATGTATCAACGAACGTCGGTATTCTTAGCTGCTGTGTTCATACAACGGAATTCATTGAAAAAATTGTACCTGTGACAGCCTAAATAATGCACAATTTTTCAGAACACCTTTATCTGCATAATGGCGCTCTCATCCTGAAGTAGATACCTTCAAAAAGCGAAAATGGTTTTGAAAACACCATTACTCAGATCTGGTAAGCCAAACTGCATTTCGTAGCCTCTTTCAGCAGCAGGTTCAGATGTCTGCCATCACCTATGGTTCATTACGCCGTTTTCCTTTATTACCTTGAACTACTGTCAGTACTACTGCACAATCTAAAAGGCGCAGCTCGGACGCACGATATCAGTTCCCTTCCCTTATTTTTCATCATTCATTGAAGCATGGCGTGTTTTTAATCCCAGGCTTATCAACGACCTCATTTCAGGCACAGACGTAGTATTTTGTGTACTTTTTATCCGGAGGTCAAACGTATCTTTACTGTCGCCAGCAGTCTGTAGAATGCCAGTTTCTCTGGCCCCGCCAGTCAGCTTGCTGGTGCAGCGCTTACACTGAACTCGTTGATGCATCAGCAAAGTGTATGGCTAATAGCAAAGTTAAAGAGCTACGTGGACCACAAGTATTTTAAAAACAGTCTGCATTTTTCTGCTTCGCTGTCACTGGTGTAAAATCTACTTTGCGTACAATGGCGGCTCGATATTCAGCATTATGTACTGTGCAAATATTCATGAGCGCAAAATTTCGCGATCTCCGGTGATATTCATCGCTGCTATCCGCTCGGATAATCTGCACCAATTGCATCCAAATTGCAGACTACAAAAAAAAGTTATCGCGAAAAATTAAAAGTGCCACAGTGTTTTAGACTACCGTTATCACTGGTTGTCACCTGATTTATTCTGGTTTAACGTCAAAAACGCTGGCAATCTTCTTGCAGCGTATGGAAAACCAAATAGTTATGCGTGCACGGAGAAACGATGCCCAGCACCATCATTACTGGAACAAAAGTTTTCTGGATGATGCGACCTTGCAAGAACGAACAAAGCCGTATTTATTTTTGCGTTTTCAAAAGTGTTGAACATAGTTTTCTTTGAAACCGTTTCAAGTTATGAAGGGATATTGATGTGTATATAAATTTGACATGCCACAACAGGCAACATTGTACATTATGTGTGTGTTTATCTATAATGTTATGTCATTATCTCTCGTTTTCCTACGTAAAGCTGGAGATACTGATTGTACGCTTTTTGATGGTATTGTTCTGTTTGGTGGTTGTAGCAGAGTGTATGTGGACAATTGCATTTAATGCAACATTGAACGCCAGAGTACAATAATGACTTCGCGCTATGCGCATAAAACAACGTGCATTATTACTTTTTTATGATGTATTCACCTTCAAGCCATCTCATTATGAAAACTGAAGAAAAAACAAAACGCGGTTCTTAAAAATACGTTCCATAAGCGGGATGAAAAAAATATTATAAAGCGAACTGCCAAAAAAGGCAGCCGCGTAAAAAACAACAAGCCATTTCTTTTGCGATTAAATTCAAACCAAATTAGTGTAGTTCTTAAAGCAGAAAAAAAAAGCAAAAAATAAGAAAAACCGAGACTTTAGGCAAGAAAGTTTATTTTACTAAGTTCAAACAGCTTGGCAACAGCTTTTATTGCTGACCGCTTTTGTTGGACTTTGACGCTGATTTGTTTTAAAACGACAATCGTCTTTTTTCATACAGTCCCAATTCAAAAATCTTGCGAATAACGCTAATGCTGCAACTAAATGATCATCTTTTTTTGCGTTGATTTCTTGTTATATTTAATTTTACTGCTTTCAAAATGATATTTTTTTTTCAGTGACATCATTTCTTTGTTCCATTTTGTTCACCAGTTCTTCCTTCATGACTTACCTGCGGTGGCTGGCGACCATGACCGCCGTTTTTCTCGACAGCGAAGGTCTGTAGGCTTCTTCTCGCCATCATATCTCCTGAAATGGCATTTTAAACTTGTTTTGAGTGGGGGAGCAACTAAGACCTTTGCCTGATTACTTATGTTTTACTGAAAGTGATGGGTGAACTATTTGCCAGATGAAAAGTTAAAACAACTTTGCCTGATCTTTCTAAATATGCGGCAATCGTAAACAAAATACACTGTTACCAGTGTTATTGATGTTACGTTTTTACGCATGAAAAGGTTGTGTGTATGAGCAAATACAACATCCGTTTGCCTATTAATACCATGACTAAATAGCAAGGTGATATTCTGAATAATTATTATCAGATGTTATTGCTTTTTCGTACGTTTACCGTATTTAGTGTTGCTTGCGAAAATGGCATTTGACAACTAGCGATTGGGTTGTAATGGCTTTGGTCACGAATCACATAAGTTTTAGTTGAAACTATCCGCTTTTTCTAGTGCCGTTCACGCCAGTCAGTCAAAACCAATCACTGCGTTCTTACTTTCTCTGAGGAGTCACTGTTTTGCTGTGTGAAAACGAATGCAACGGTTGCTGAGCCTTCACCAGAAGAGATAACAATATTGTAAATATGCATGTTTTTGAGATTTGAGTCACTTGACGTCAGCTTTGCATGAAAGTGTGCGTTCCATATTCATAATGTGCCGTTTTTAACCTTTAAATTCGGGTTTCTGGTGTTAGGACACACACGGACGTTTAGGAAGTTGGGGAGATTTAGGAATGTCTGATGTGCAACGTCGAGCATGATAGTTCTGTGTTTAGTTTTATGCAGATACATGAAAATCGAAATCACGCAAACTAAAAAGCACTATTATTCTGTTTGGCTGGAAAACTATTTGTGAGCCGAAAGCGGAGGATTATTATAATAATAAATAATAATATAATAATATAATATAATGATAATATTTATTTGAACATACTGGAAGGGCCCATGTGGTGCAGGAGCTCGGAAGATGGTAAAAAACTTACGCAGAGCGCCTGCCAGCCAGACTTGTACGTAGTTCAACTACTTTACTCAAGTTACTGTAGTTTAAGTACTTTTCTGAATAGTTTAGTAACTTTCAAATACATTTCTATTTTGGTAATTAGTAGTTAACTTTAACTCCTTTTCCGAGTGACTTCTACTCGAATTACAAATTACTTTCGAATTTTAGTGGTTGTTTTGCCTATCAACAACGATGAGATGTAAGAAGATCACGCTGATATTTGCAGACGGGGAAGCATGTGGCGTGAAAAGCGGGGGGGGGGAAGAAAGTGATTTGGATATTCAAAAACCCAAAAAAATTATAACGAGTCCCCCACTGCAATCACACTGCTACGGGGCGCGGGGAGCGAACAGACACGACGCAAGAGAAACCGAGTAACTGTGGGATTAGTGCCGAAAACTGGCGTTTCTTTGTATCCCGAAGCTCAAGGAAACTTGACGCATTTGAAGAAACGACTTGTCCCGCTTCTCCCCAAAGCAGGAATTCTTTCCCACTATAGGAGGTATACACACTACATCCTCACTGAAAGGATGTAACAAAATGCAGCACCCGCTCTGAAGTTCATCTGGTGCTCCGGTATAGCTTGTGCTGTCTTTCGAGACGTAATCTGGTCAATTCTCTGAGTGAAGTAACGGCGGCTATCAGACTAATTACAAATAAATGCCTATATAAGTTGATTGTGTTAAATTGTTCGTCAGCGAGAATAAAAATTACTCTATGGCGTATTAGTTGCCGCCATTTCCACAAAAAAAAATAACTGATGCACCTCCGTTTGCCAGTCCTTTTTCAAGCTCTGGACCGATTGCCTCCGATTCTCTACAACAATGCCCACCAGCCAATTAAAAAAAAAACGCTGTACAGGGAATGAAGGGCATTCTGAAAGAGTGTGTTAAAAGTGGGGTGGCTTAGCTCGTATACCCGGATATACGTAGCGTGAGCTTATGACGCACAAAATGAGAGGCGCTATCAAGGGGCTCCCAGGGTGCAGCGTCAGATTTGCCCTTTACTGTGCAACGGAGGCGCACAGCTGGGCACGCGGCGGAGGCGGCTGACCGAGGTTGAGGCATCTTCGCTGGCTCTCATAATGAGCCATGCTCACTACTCGAGCCGTACTCAATAGGCAAAGCGCGTGGCTGCGGCGGCGCGGCCGCCGCCGCCACCAAGCGTTTCGCATAATGACCACATAATGAGCCCGCCACACGCTCCGCATAATGAGCACGGCCTATTGAGAGCCACGCGAAACTACTCAACCTCAGCCAAAATAACTCACGCTAAAAAGTACTTCTACTTTACTTTGCAAGTACATTATATTTATAGTACTTTACTTCAAGTACATTGCACCAGATGTACTTACTACTTTACTTCGAAGTACATAACCTCTCGATTACTTTGTACTTCCAAGAAAGTTTTAGACATACTTTACAAATGCACTAGTAAGCAATCAAACACTATCTATGCTAAATCAAGCTCAGGCAGTGCTAAACCTCAAAGTAAAAATGATACATCCGCAGTACATCCTTGACCAAAAAGAAGTACACAACAATTAGGCACGCAGAAGCAGAACCAGCTAATAAAGCATTTCAGTCAAAACCAACCCTTTATATTCAGCTAACAAAACTTCGCTAACGCATCAAAACCCACATAAGTACTTCCTTGTTAGCATAGAAAAAATAAAAGAAACTTCAAAAGTAATTCGCTACTTTTTACAGTAATAGTAATTTACTCAATCACTTTCCACTTGAGTAATTTCTACTCTACTCAAATTACTTTTGAGGCTAATACTCAGTCCTTAACTTAATTACTTTTTGAGTAGCTTGTACATGTCTGCCAGCCCGCCACCACATATGAAAAACAAAACAGACAAATAAATGTACAGAATATACACACTACAGAAAGTGCGTACCCAAAAAAGGAAAGAAAAGAAGGGAGAAAACATGTATTACATTATGACGAGGATGCCAGCTGCATTCCACACATTCTGGCAAGCTCTATTGACTCGGCCCCGTTTGACGGCAGTGGGCTGCGCACACTAAGAGTGATTGTCAGTTGTCAGTCAATGGTTCAACTACATTGTTGCATCAATGGAAAGGTCAAATAAAAATCACGTTATCCAGAATGCACCGCATCATTCGTCACTTGCGCAGTGGACTGCGCAAATTACTGGTCGATCTTCTGTTCTTGAAGCACATAATATTGAAGAAAACCACCACTGATCTCAATTGTAGTAGGCTGGATCGCGGACCGCGGCCTTGGCAGCTGGGGCGAGTGTCGCCACCGGCGGCCATTGATTGACACCAGCCAATGCATGGGACTCTATGGGAAGAACGAGAAAAAGTGCCGTTTCCCCCGTTTCTAAGCTGTTGTCGGCACTGAAACTTTTTGGGTGGTTTTCGATAAGCACGTCAGATCAGCTCGCATACAAACATTAAAACTGAAAGCCCACGCAGTTCTTATCAAATAAATCATTTTGTGGTCGAAAGTAACTCCGCTGTAGTGCAGCTCATATGAGGTGAGAGTTACATAGTGTTACCGCGGAGTTGGTGGCGGTTTCGCTGGGTTGGGTTTGGCAGACGACAAGCTCGAAGTCTTTGCTACGCGGAATTCGCTCGCTCCCGGAAAGCCGCTGCCGAGATGGAACTTCAATGTCATTCATCAACTTGTGGGCTTCCCCGAGGACGGTCTCATTGACCGCAAGTTCCTTTGTTTACTCCACTGCGAGAGCAAGCTTGCCAGCTCAGCCGTAGGTGCTCCGGTACGTTTTGATTTTTTTAATCGGCGTTCAAACGTTTGACAAATACCTATTCGATCTCCAAACACCCGACATAAGGATCGCAGCACACCATAAAATACTCGCCTCTCAGCACAGCGTACATGCTTCAATATTCTTACTTTTTGTGCGTTACTCCCATAGACTTGCGTGTATTGCCTGGTGTCAAGCAATGGCCGCCGGTGGCGACACCGACGGGCTCCCGATCCACGATCCAGCCTACTACAATAGAGATCGAGTGAGAACCACACTCGCAAAAAGCTCACAAACGCACGGTTCCCGTGTCGAATACTCCCAGACTTGTACACGTTACTGAAAAAAGTAACCGATTACAATTACCATTACTTCACTGCAAAAGTAAGCGATTACAATTACAATTACCGCCTCAAAAAGTAAACGAAAAATTACTCTAAAGTATTCGATTACTTCCCACGTTACTTTTCATTCTACTTTTTGTATTACGGTAGCATAATCCTTGGAATCTCGCACTGTGAGGCCGTCTGTTTGACTATAGGGTGCTGTACGTCGAACTAAAGTTTTGGGGTGCATTATATGGGACAAAAGGGTGTTACGTGATACCCTTTTTTTAGGGTGTATGACGGTGACATCTTACCATTAAGTTGCGCTACCACTTCAGAAACTCGCATTGTAACCGCTGCCTATGTTGACGGCGGCAGCTCCTGTCTCCACGAACCAGCCAATCCGGCGTGAGCGCTGTTGCTAGGGTTTGCATCGCCTGCGCGTTAAAAATAGGCCCCCGCGGGTCGGGGGCGAACTGTGCCCTTGGTATTCCTTGGGCGCCGCCGACTAGTGTTGCCCCTGCCCAGTGGCGGCTGTTTCAGGGGGGGGCAAAACACATGCCTTGCCCCCCACTTGAAACTGGGAGGGCAAACGCCCTTTCTGGGCGGCGGCGGCGGGTGAGGTGAAACAGACGTTTGGCTGACCGTCTGACCGGAACTGGGCATGAAGCGTGATGTTAAAACCGCGTTAAATCCCAGCAGGCGCGTGATGCTGTTGATGACCTCGGACACCCGTCGGTGTGGCAGCTAAGCGCAACCGTTGCTGCAGGGCATCATTACGGTGGCGGAAATAAGCCTGGCGGCAGAAAAACAGTACCGTTTGGTGCCCGTTCGTCACATCGATCAGCTGGAACAGTTGATGACCATCATCGTTCAGCAGCGTCTTTATCGCGCGGCGGGCTGGTTAAGTGGGGCGGACGGTGCGCATTCATCACCGTCCGGGCGCGCGAGATGAACGTTGCGTACGCCATGCCGGGCTGGAAGCGATGCTGGTGATCTGGCGGACTGGTGCGCTGAACTGGCTGCGTCACCGCTGCTGGCGCTGCGCCTGACGTCTGTTCGCTCGTCAGACCGCTGCGGTGCGCCGTGAAATACGGTATTACCTTCCGCGCTGAAACAGGCGGCAACTGGTGCAGGCGCAGGCGGCGGCGGCGCGCCGTCGATAATCTTCATCATCCTCGGTATGGTGAGATTATTGATCATCGCCGACGTCGTCTCGACATCGTGATGGTGGTGATGGCTGAAGCTGGTGGCGGCGGAAACGCCAGCCACCGTCAGGTGCTATCGTTGAATACAAAACCGAAGGGCGCCACCTCTAAGGAGGGTAGACTCGAAGAAAAACTTGGTTACTTACACCGCTGTTACCGACGGAAGGGCTTTTGTATCCGCGTTACGGGTGAGGTAATATGGTGCGACTAATTATCCAGTGGTTTCCCGACGTCAACGGAGGGAAAGGCCTAAGCAAATCCATTCCAATTTGTTGGAATGGCGTAGTTGGTGCCGATGTCGGTTGCAGAAATCCCGCAGATGTCGTCGGAGGCTTATCAGGCCGTTAGTTCTCGTGACATGACCGTGTGAAAAGATGAACTGTTTTCGGTAGTTTTGGCCAGTAGTACTTGCCACGAGTCCGGGCAAGGGCCCTGCTGTATCCATGCTGTCCGGGCCGTTGGGTTGTCGTGGCACCCTTGAAAAAGTTCTCGGAGGCTGCTAGGGACAATCAGTAGCCAGGGTGTTTTCCTGGTACCGATATTGTTTCTGAAGAGCACGCCTCGCCGCATAACAAAGCTCAACTGTTCCCGAGAAAAGACCCGTGGGACTGAGGCTCCTCGACCTTCGAGGTTGTCGATCATGGAGTGAAGTTCCGTGCCATCGCGTTGAAGTGCCCTCATGTCTGTAGCATTACCTGCACCAAGAAAACGGGCGTCGTCATCGTCGTCGGCGCCAGCAGTGGGAGGTTCGACTGAAGGCCTAGAGACACAGTCAGCGCCAATATGCTTGAGGCCAGAATTATGCACAATGGTTACGTCGAATTCTTGCAGTTGAAGACTCTAGCGGGGGAGACGTCCTGACGAATCCTTGAGGTTTGCGAGCCAACAGAAGGCGTGGTGGTTTGCGACCACGCGAAACGGGATGCCGTACAAGTACGGGCGCGACTTGGTTATCGTCCAGACTACAGCAAGACATTTCTTGTCGGTCGTTGAATAATCTTGTTCTGCCTTGGACAGCGCCCGGCTTGCGTGAGCAATTACTCTCTCTGCTCCTCTTTTTCGCTCAACGAGTACCGCACCGCGACCGGTATTGCTGGCGTCGGTGAAGATTTCTGTCTCCACCGACTGATCAAAATGCCCCAGAATAGGGGGCAGCTGGAGCCTTCGCTTGAGTTCGTCGAACGCTAGTTCTAGCTACTCTCCCCACTGCAACTGCACGTCGTCGTTCGTAAGATGCGTCAGCGGTGCAGAAATCTGTGCAAAATTACGAACGAAACGTCTGTAGTAGGCGCACAGCTCACGGAATCTTCGAACGACCTTCTTGTCTTATGCCTTCGGGAATTCGGCGACAGCGGTCGTCTTTGCAAGATCAGGGCTTACACCCTGAGCACTGACGGCGTGGCTCAGAAATTTCAGTTCACCATAGGCGAACCGACACTTAGAAGGCTTGAGTGTCAGTCTAGCAGTCTTGATAGCCCGTAGCACGGCTCGCAGTCATCTCAGGTGCTCTCGGATTCGCTTGCGAACACCACAACATCGTTGAGGTAGACGAGACCGCTTTGCCATTTTAAGCCGGAAAGGGCGCTGTCCATAACGCGCTGGAAGATAGCCGGCGCTGAGCACAGCCCGAACAGCATTACTTTAAATTCATACAGTCAGTCCGGCGTGACAATGGCCGTCTTCTCACGATCTCGTTCGTCGACCGCAATCTGCTAGTACCCCCTCTTCAAGTCCATCGACGAGAAATATGGGGCGTGGCACAGCCGTTCCAGGGTGTCGTCGGTGCGCAGCAGCGGATAGACGTCTTTTTGTTTCTGCATTCAGCCGGCGACAGTCCAGGGAAAACCTCAGTTCCGTCTTTCTTCTTCACCAGGTCTACTGGGGAAGTCCACGTACTGTTTGAGGAATAGACGATGTCGTCATCAAACATTTCCTGAACTTGCTTCTGATAACTTCCTTACTTTCACGGAAACTCGGTACGGTGCTGTATCCAGAGGAAGTGCGTCGTCATCAGTAACTATTTGATGCTTTGCAACCGTCGTCTGGTCTATCTTGGATGACCGTGCGAAACACTCATTGAACTTAGGGAGGAGGTCAGCCAGCTGTTGTTAGTGGGGAAGGGGAAGGGTTGGGTCGATGTCGAGCTCTGGGGATGACGCTGTCTGGCGTTGCGACGAAGGGGAGTCTTCAGAGATTCCGGCGATTGCGGCTGTGCACTCGAGTTCGTCAATGTGTCCATCGGTGGCGCATTTCGTAAGGTGCTGAGCCTCTTGTCAGACGTTAATTGTTACAAGGACAGCGGTGCATCCATCTTGAAACTTGGTTACCCCTTTGGCGACACCAATTCATCTGCCTAGGAGCAGTTGAGCATTACTTTCCAGCAGGGCGTTGCCGCAGATTGCTGTTTCGGTCCCGAAGAGCACCAGCACACTTGAGCGCGGAGGCAAGTTCAAGTGCTTGGACAGTTCACGCACTGTGGCTGAGGCGGCCGGCGATGTTTCCTAATCCTGGGACGTCATTATAGGTTCCCGCAGTGTCAGCTGGTTGGCTTCCAGGTCTATGGCGGCTCCGTATTTGAAGAGAATGTCCATTCCGAGTATAACGTCTCTTGCACAGTCTCCTAAGACAACGAATTTTACTGGGCTTGTCTCACCATAAACCTCGACGCGAGCGGTGCACCTCCCGACTGGTGTGATAAGGTGCCAACCGGCTGTTCGTATCTGTGGACCATCCCACAGCGTCGTCACTTTTGAAGGCGGTGGGAGAGCCTCCCACTCAAACCGGAGTTATCTGCCCCGGTGCCTACTAGAGCAGACGCGTCGTGGCCGTCGACAACAACGCTGAAATTGTTCGGTACCGGTGCTGGAGCGTCGTTTTGACGTGCGGCGTCGTTAGAGTGGGGACCCTCCAACGTTCGTGGAGGATGTTTGCGTCAGCTATCAACGGCAAGACCACCTCCAGCAATTTCCGCTCTTAGCCTACAAAACTCGTTGCGTAGCACTTTCAAGACGGGGCTCCATGCCGACATGTGGAACACAGGCCGCTTACCACGCATTTTTCTTCATGTACTGCTCGTAGCCTGGGCGATCCATCTACAGCCATACTTCACCGCCGATGGCCTGCCATGGGACAACGAGGCTTCGAGAAAGCCCGATCTACAAGCTGACTTCCTAGCATCCTCGTCGCTGGATTTATCTCGCTTCGGCGGGACGTCCTGGCAACCAGCTCCCCATCGCATAACCACACCCTACAAAACTCGTTGCGCGGCACTTTCAAGGCGGGGCTTGGTGCCGACATGTGGAACGCAGGCCGCTTACCACGCATTTTTCTTCAGGTTGGTCTTTCGTAGAAAACTGTGGCTCGCCACAAAGTTAGACGTGCTTTGTCGGTACCGTGCCCCTTTGACCTTGCCATGCGTTTTTTTTATTCAAACTCTATTTATGCTGTTTCTGTCATTTGCTACGTGGCGTCTATTGTTACGAGAATGTTGCTGATTGTCTCTGGAAATGTCGAGGTGAATTCAGGCCATTTTACTCGGGAACAGGTGCACAGAATGCTGGAGGTAATGGAAATGCCGCCGAGCATCAAAATGACGCAAGAACCGCTACTAACAGAAGTTACAACCATCAAACAAAAGCAGATAACGGCAGAAGAAAAGCTTACGTCGCTTTCAATGACGCTTGATTCCTCAAGAATGACGTTGCCTCTTTAAAACCACTTAAAACTGAAGTAAAAAAATGCAAGCCACGACGACGGCATTTACGGAACGGTTGGGACAATCAGCCACCAGTCACGACGATCTGGAAAATCGCTCCCGGAGAAACACCTTAATCTCTTATGGCGTTGCCGAGGGGACAAACGAGACATGAGAAGTGTTGGCAGCAAAGATTGTGCAAGTGTGCGACGAACTGCTCGGATTTAAACTTGAGGGTGCCCATGTTGAACGTGCTCATCGTCTCGGCCGGTTACAAACAGGAAAGTGTAGCCCAATCATTGTGAAGTTTTCATCCTTCAAGATTAAGCCAGAAATACTGTCTCAAGCCTTTAAGTTCAGGGACAACATAAGAGCAGATGGAGAGGACTTCTCTGATAACGTCCGTCATGACAGAAGGAAAATTATAGAATTTGCCAAATTCCCAAAAAATTTAAATCCAACTGCGTTTCAACAAACTGGTTATTGGTCAAAAAACTACTATGTTGGCCCAACAGACATGTGCGTCAAAGAAAAAGCTGCATAGCTAACGGCCCGGCATCCCTTGAATCTTGTAGTGAAGAGGACCGAACTAGTGAACGAACATGATGTTTTACTTCTGAACTGCTGCAGTATTAAAAATAAAATTGATGACTGCGCAGAACTACTTGATTTGACTAGGCCTAGTAAAGTAATAGGTACAGAATCTTGGCTTGATGAATCAATCAGTGACGCGGAAGTGTTTCCGTCTGATTATGTTGCTTATCGACAGGACAGGAACAGCCATTCTGGTGGCGTATTCCTGTTGATTCATAGCAGCCTAGAAAGCATCCCCATTGATTTTCCGGAATATTCATTTGAATCTGTTTGGTATAGACTGTTCTTGCGTGATGGTAAATTTCTTGTGATCTGTTCCTTTGATAGACCACCTTCGTCTAGCGAAGAATGTATCCAAACTTTATCAAACGCCCTGTCCTCAGTCTCGTACGACTATCTTGTATTAGGAGGGGATTTCAATTTTACAGACATACGCTGCGACGAAGGGATTCCGGTTGCCTTCAACGCATCTGTGCAGTACAGGACGTTTGTGAACTTTATTTCGAGTTTCGCTCTACATCAGCACGTTACATTTCCTATGCGCTTAGATGCTAGGAGAAATAGTACCTTGGATCTAATATTCAGCAACGATAGTTCTATTGTGTCATCCGTTTCCACCGTTCCTGGCATGAGCGACCACCTGACAGTAACCGGCAAAATAAAATGCGCGAAGAAACAAACGGCAAATATGCGATAAACGTGATTACGATAAAGGTGAAGAGAAAGGGACGGGACACGTGATTAAAAGAAGGTGTTTCATTGGTTCTGGTTAGCTTGCAGCTCCCACAGCACTGTCAGCTTAGGGATGAACGAAGTACAGTATCGTCGCGATGACGCGACGATGTGAATCTGTCGTGCCTGCAGTTTGTAAACCGTTGTTTTCCAGCGATGTCTACACGCAAGCTTTTCTCCTTTGCCTTTCCAGCCCTCCTTTGTGCGTCTGTCTATCTCTTCGTGCAACGCTTTTCGCTCAGGTGGCCATCAATTATTTCCTCCGATGCTCTTTCACAAAATTTCACCATGGAAAATAATTTTTCTGTTCTTGTTTAAAGCTTGCAAGCGAATTTTATAATTTAGGACAAAAGTAATTAGTATTTTTTTCGTAATTACTTCTTGAAAGTAATGCATTTCATTTCTAATTTCAAGCCTAGGGAAGTAATTCAATGCATTACTCATTACTACCGAAAGTTTCTTAATTACTGTAATTCCAATACAGTAATGGCATTACTGCCATCTTTGCAACGCAGGTACCGATAGAGTTACCTAAGGGTTATCTCAACAGCGGCGGCGATCTCATATGATACGTCAAATCTAGTAGTGCGGTCCCCACAACTCCGGGGCCATATAGACGACGTTTAAGGCTGCATTACCGCGGGTCAGTTTGATACATTCCCTCCGTTAGTGCCAATGATCGACTAGCTTGTCTCACTCTCTCGAATATAGCGGAAGAGAAGACACACGTACCAGAGTAAGGACAGAGTCCAACAGCATTTATTATAAGACTCTTCTAAAAGAACTACTATGTCCCAATCCAAAATGCCCCCGCGTCGGCAAGGTAAAAAAAGGTCCTTACCTGCCAGACGCGGGGTTCCGGAAAGCCAAGATGGGGAAGCGTCGGAGAAGTAGCCGACACACGTCCTATCTCTTTGGCGGTCACCCGGACGAGTCCCTTTCCCGAAAGCGGGAACAGTCGAGGCGAAACCTCCTCGCCTGTCAGCAGTGATTCGCAACCGTGCGGGGGGACGGAAAGAGGTCTCCCCGGGGAAAGAGGGAGAGGAGGGCGCTCCAAGACAGGGAACCCTCCGCTTCACGAGCAGGTCGGAGCTCACGGCGAAGGCAGCCGAGCGTTTCGACTCGCGGCAGTTATCACAGCCATCGGGAAAGGGACACCACAGGAATCCCCACAATATATAGGTAGATAGATATTCGAAAGTAGGATGGTGATTGGACCGTATTATCGAATGAATCAATGTCCTACCAAACCCCCGAAAGCCAAAATATACGGCGGAGCCAAAATTTGAAGTGTGGGCCTCCCAATGTCTGGTCGCGTGTGCTAACCACTCAACCACTCCACCTTTGCTTTCTAGCGTTTTCTATCTGTCTTATTAATGCGCAAGAAACGAAAGGTATCCAATCAGAGGGGTTCTTAAAGTACACGCCGCCGTGAGCAACGCGGTACGACACTTTCTGGCATGTGGTACATGCTCGTTGAGCTCCAGAAATACTTACGCTGTTTGTCTCGTGACGTGTACATGTAGTATTATTGTTTGTGAGTTTTAGAAACACGGTATCATCATACTCCGCGAGAATCGGGAGCCACGCTTCTTGAATATACCACGGCCATTTTTCATCATCGTACGGGGGTCTCCGAAGTGTAAATAATCGAGAGTATGATGATAATTGAACCGTACCTTATCGAATGAATCAATGTCTTACGAATATATATATATATAGTGGGCATGGTGGCATAGGAGCCAAGGGGCCGAAGGCGTATATATAACGAAGTGAAAAACTCACCATGAGAAACAACAAACGACGGAAGTTTAATCGACAGTTTCGCCGAGAGACTAAGTCATCTCTTGACGAACCCAAGTCTCTCGGCGAAACTGTTGAGTAAACTTCCGTTGTTTTTGTTTCTCAACGTGAGTCGCTTAGGCATCGCGTTTCGAGCCGCCCTCGGGTACAAAGGGCACAACGGGTTTGCTATTGCAACGCGCTGGCGGCACCTCCGATTATTACAAAATACCCGCGGTTTCTTCCCTTCCAGCCGGAAAGACGTACAAGGGGAAGCGGCAGAAAACTCCGTTCTTTCTTTGGACCTAATCGTGTCAGCTATCGTCGCAGGTGGCGTGCTGTGCGGCGAAGAGGCGTTAAGAAGCGACGCCGGGTTGTGGTGCGAGAGCTCAACTTCAAAAATTGTTTTCTCGCTTTAAACAAAAATTACTCTGATCAAACTTCCAGAAACAAAAGATTATCGATTGTTCTTTCAAACCCACCATATTTCGTATTTTTACTTGGACCACCTCAGGGTGAAATAAACGGCTGTTTTGCGTCAAAACGCACTTTTGGCAACTTCAGGATTTTTGTTTACTGCGAGATATTGAACTGAGCGGTTTTAAACATTTTTTTATAGATTATATACGTGCACGGCAGCCGGCAAAAAGTTCTATTAGGTCCCGGGAGCAATTAGATATTTTTCAATAAAATAGCAAAATGTTAAAATTTTCAAAACTTTTTTAGTTTTTAAAAAAATATTTAAATTAAAGAAAACTTTACAAGCCCAACCACATTGTAAGTCGAAAGCCGTGCAAATTTAAGAAAATATACTGTTAGGTGTTTCACTAAAAAGCTGATTTTTCATCAATTATTGAGTAATGCCCAGTTTCACGCTGTTTTTAACAGTTAAAACCGCGCTCACGTCATCAAAATTTTTTCGCAAAAAAATTTCAGGGCATGGCTACAAACATTGCGGCAAAAGGCCATGATTTTTTTTTAGAAATCGGAAGGGGCCGAGCGCAATTTCTGGGGCGTTTGACATGGAATGACCATATATATACAGGGTGTGTCACGAAAGGTGGACAAATTCGATATTGCGAAAACTACGCGTCGCAACAAAAAAGGCTTGTGTCGTTTTGGTCCTGGGCCAAGGGCCTATTTAGGAAAATTATTAAAGTCCGGGATAATTAGATTGTTAATTATTTTTGCGTAATTAACTTTTTAAATCTTGTGTATAAAAGCATTATTCCAATTAGAAAATTTTCAGCGTCATCAAAAGACACTAAATCAACAAGTTGCAGAACGACAGAAGGCACGCGAAGCATTTTACGACTTTCTGAAAAACCGCACAAATTCGACGGGTTTTAAGGTTTCGGTTTGCTATCGGAGCGCATCTCGGTCCCGGCGGCACCGCTACCCGTGGAGAGATAGTGAAACCAACCTCTGCTGCGCTGTCATCGCACGACGCAGCAGAGGCTGGTTCCACTATCTCTCCACTGGGCGCGGTGCCGCCGGGGTCGAGATGCGCTCCGATAACAAACCGAAACTTAAAAACCAGTCGAATTTGTGCGGTTTTCCAGATAGCCGTAAAATGCTTCGCGTGCATTGTATCGTTCTCCAATTTGTTGATTTAGTGTTTTTTGATGATGCTCAGCAATTTTCTAATTTAAACCATGCTCTTAAACACAATATTAAAAATGTTAACTGCGCAAAAATAATTAACGATCTAATTATCCCGGACTTTAGTAATTTTCCTAATTAGGCCCTGGTTCAGGACCAAAACGACACAAGCCTTTTTTTGCGGTGCGTAGTTTTCGCAATATTGAATTTGTCCACACTTTCGTGAAACACCCTGTATATACCGGGTGTTCATTTTTAATTCGAACAGATTTATTTTAAAAAAATCCGTAAAAGATGCACTGATACGGTTTGTGCAGGTTAGTTATACGGCAAGGGGTACATTATGTGGGTGGCTAATCGTTGCGATAAGTCGGCTAATTAATTAAAATTCGTAGATTAACCTTTTAATTAGTGGAAATAAACATATGGTTCCAATTGGAAACTTAGAGAGCGTCATCGAAAACCACTAAATCAACTCTTTTTAGAACGACTTGAAGCTCGTGGGAAACTCGGGGGCGCGCCAAAGTTACCACTCGTGAAGCAGGCGCAAATCTACAGTTGCGGAACGCGCTAATGATCTAATCATCCGCGTTCCGCCACTGCTAGCTTTGCGCCTGCTTCACAAGTGGTAACTTTGGCGCGCCCCGAGTTTCCCACGAGCTTCAAGTCGTTCTAAAAGAGTTGATTTAGTGGTTTTCAATGACGCTCTCTAAGTTTCCAATTGAAACCATATGTTTATTTCCCCTAATTAAAAGGCTAATTAACGAATTTTAATTAATTAGCCGACTTATCGCGACGATTAGCCACCCACATAATGTACCCCTGGCCGTATAACTCACCTGCGTGAACCGTATCAGTGCACCTTTTACGGATTTTTTGTTGAATAAATCTGTTCGAATTAAAAATGAACACCCGTGTATATATATATATATATATATATATATATATATATATATATATATATATATATATATATATATATATATATATATATATATATATATATATATATATATATATATGGGGGTTTCATCTCAACTAAGAGACGAATTTGGGATCGAATTTTTAATTTTGACGAAAAAAATATTTTGGGAACAACCCTTTTGTGAGAGGGAGTGCAAACTGAAAGTTTGGGCGATTTTCGTTCCCGAGTTATGGACATTTTAAACAGCCGAGGCGCAAACTGTCCTTTTTCTCGCCTGTCGGAGGTGTAATGTTTCACTCCTTTCAACTTTTTTACTTTTTTTGGTAGTGGAATGTAAATTTTTTCGGCCATTCTCAGAATAGTGATTATTCATGGTCAATAATTGTATGGTGATTATTTATCTTAATTTCTGCTTCAAATATTGTCAAATTCTGTCCCTTTAACAATTCTTCTGAACAGTTTCACCAGTCTTCCGTGTGACCTATTTGAGATATTGAAACATATTTAGTATTTTCAGAAAGCCGAGAGTATAGTCTTTCCATTGATAACAAATCTAAGGTTTTGTATAAAAAGGAAAGGGCAGTGTATTCTCGTAAAGCAAGGACTATTTCAAAACTTTTGCAAAATGAAGGTCAATTTTCTAAAAAAACATAAAACAAACTTTTCTTTGGCTGATTCTTTTTAGCTAGCTATTGCAGTGCTTTACAAGGTAGTATAAATATAAAATGTGATAATTTTGGGCTGTCAAAGTGCGGCGTCCCCCTCACTGAGGCAGAATGGGCTGTCAAAGTGCGGCGTCCCCCTCACTGAGGCAGAGTGTCAAGGTTTTTTAGACGGTACGTTAGGGGTCCAAGTTGCCTGCTGATCTTGAAAGGCCCGCAGTATGTGGGCAAAAGCTTTTCAGGTGTTGTGAACGTTATAGGTGCCTTCGAAGAAGCAACACATCACCTGGTCAAAACGACGGCAATGAGGTGTCTGTGCTGTGACGTTCGGCAAACTTTGATATGTTATTTAGAATTGCCAGCCGAGCAAGTTTTCGTGCTTCACTTAGTCGTTCAGCGAAGTTCCCTTCATACTCTCGCACCCGACGGGTTCACGCAACGCCCATTGATGGTTCCTCCGGAAGCGTCGGAAGTCTTCTGTAAATTGTACTTCACAGCGAATAAACGTCTCACACAAGCACAGACAGAAAAACATACACACAGCGCTTCTGTCTGTGCTTGTGTGAGTGATTGCTTGTGTGAGACGTTTATGCGCTGTGAAGTACAATCATGGAAAACCAACTAGCCCAAGCTGCGGTGTTAACAATCTTCCGTGAACAAGCTCAAATGGAGATTTGGCGGTCACTTTCTGTTGTGAAGTGTTCAAAGCGAACGGCGCTGTACCAATAAACATGTCCCGGTTCTTGTAAGATTTATTGACGAACGCAGCTAATATATCTTCAATGCTGCGGTTGGAATCCTCTAAGAGGCCATTCGTTTGAGGATGGCAAGGTGAAGCGGCCGCATGTTCAATTCCGTAATCTCGCACAGCACAACCGAAAGTACGGGATGTAAATGACGTTCCTCTGTCAGATATTATCAGGCGGGTTGTACCATGCCTCAGTACAAGGTGTTTCTTGACGAAGGCGACGAGACGCACAGCTGGAATGTCGGGACTGCCTCCACTTCGACCCACTTCGTCAGGTAGTCCGTTGTGATAATGACGAACTTGTTTGCATCATCAGATTTTGGAAACAGCCCCAGGTGATCAATTCCAACAATCTCAAACGGACAGCCTGCAGGTGGTATTTGCTGTAGCTTGGTCTTCGCCGGGTGCGGTAGGGTTTTCCGCAGTTGGCATGTTGCGCAAGATGCGAGGCACTGCCGGACATCCGTCCTGAGTTGCGGCCACCAAAATCTCTTCGTGACTTTGTCGAGCCTCCGGTGTTGCCCGAGACGACCTCCAGTTGGAGCATCATGGCACGTCTCAAGGAACATTCCGACGCATTTTGGGGCAACTACGGGCAGCCCTCGTCCTGAGGGATGTGCTCAATGACACAGCAAACCGTCTCGGAGCTGGTAGTACGCTCGTAGACGCCGTAAGCGACGTTCTGAAAGTCGCGGTCTCCAGTTCACTTCGTAAGGAAGCAACTGGATTATGTCGAATATGTCACATCTCTGCTTGCGCCGACTGCAAATCCAAGAGTGCTTGTAGAGGAGCAACTCTGGCGTCTTCGATGGGGTGCCATGAGAGGAAGTCTGCGTCTGGATATTGTTTCCTACTTCTATAGACGATCGAAAAGTAAAACTCTTGCAGTTTCATTGCACACCGAGTCAGTTTTGGAGTAAGATCGTTTTTTGACCGCAGCCAACGGAGATCACAGTTATCTGTCACGACTGTAAAATGCTTTCCGTAGATGCATGGACGGAAGTTTTTCACTTCCCAAACAACAGCGAGGCACTCGAGCTCTGAAAAATGACATCGATTTTCTGGTTCGCTGAGTTTGCGGCTTGCCTATATCACGGGATGTTCTACTCCTGCATTGTCCATCTGGAGAATAACAACGCCAAGCCCTTCTTCGATGGCATCAGCGTGAATAAACGTCGGTGCTTCTCCTAAAAAATGAGCCAGAATTGGTTGTTCAAGAAGTGCTCTTTTGATATCAGCAAAACAAGCTTGTTCCTTTGCGCACCAACGCCACCTTGTGTCTTTTTTAAGAAGCTCAGTGAGTGGAACAGCTCTGAGGAGAAGTTTCTAACAAATCGACGAAATTAGGACTCGAAGCCTAAAGCTATCTTCAACTGCTTCATGATAGTGGGCTCAGGAATATTGGCTAGCGCTGCCAGCTTCGTTGGTTCCGGGCTAATACCCTCTTTGTTGACAACGTGCCCTAAGTAAATGATTGTGCCGCTTCCGAAGAAACATTTCGATGGTTTGAGACAGGGATGCGCATTGGTGAGTGCATTCAGCACTAGACACACACGGTGCTGGTGTTCTTCAAAGGTGTCAGCGTATACAATGACATCATCAAGATAAACTAACGCCATCTTCGAGTTCAGGTGTCCACGCACCCTATCCATGAGGCGTTAGAAGTTCGCAGGTGCATTGCAGAATCCTAATGGAAGACGGTTAAATTGGAACAATCGGTCAGGAGTCAAAAGAGCAGTTTTTTCGAAATCTTTCGGCTCGAGCACCACTTGCCAACTTCCGGCTGTGAGATCAAGAGTAGTAAAGTAGCTGGCACCATGAAGGTGATCAAGGTCATCGTCAGGTCGTGGCAAATAATACACGTCTTTTTTGTTATACTGGTAAGTTTCCGGTATTTCACGCAGACTCTTGTAGAGCCATCTTTATTTATAACCAGGAGAACTGGTGACGACCAAGGACTGTTGGAGCTAGTCATAATATCCCTTTGAAGCATCTAGTCTAACTGGTGGTTTATCTCCTCCTGTTCTCTCATCGGAAACATGTCTTGGATTGTGATGTACTGGAGCTCGATCACCAGTATTAATGGTGTGGCGCACAAATGGTGTGCACTCTAGCTATTCTGGTGTAATAGCAATGCACCGTCGAAAGTTCAAGAGCAGATATTGTGTATGTGACTTTTGTTGTTCTGTTTAGTTTTGACCAAAATTAACGTCCGACCACGGAAGATCACTACATTTCTCAAAGCAACCTTGTGGCAAAGACATCGTTGGTGCCGCACTAATTGCCACGACAGAGGCACGTGAGAGAGCACATGTCACAGGTCCGAAGTCTTCACCGCATTTGAGGAGCAGGTCACCATTCGTCAGGTTTAAAATTGGAAGCATCAAACCTCCCTTCTCTCACGAACCAAGGCAGCGAGGCATAGCAAACTCTACCCCAGGACGAGATTGTAGCAGTGATTTAACTAGAATATCTCTTGACGTCATCGAACCTGGAATTATTGCTCTAGCCCAAACTGCAGACAACTTAGGTACAAAAATGTCCGATGCTGCGACTAACCTTTCTTGGTTTGCGACTGACCATCGGTGCCATTTGTGTAGACACAAATGTCATAGCAGCTGCGATGGTCGAACATACTTGGGCTGCAGCGGTCTTCATCAGGTTTTTCACGCTGAACCACGCAAGGACAAAACCATCGAATAAACTCTCAAGATTCCAGGAAGTTGCTTCTTTGTTTCCCCCGATTTTTTGGGGCAACTCTGTCGCAGACCAACTAGACTGATCGCCAATACTCAAAGTTGGTAGGGCTGCCAAACAATGTTCACGCCCTCGAAACGAAGAGAGCTGGACGTTTGAACACCAGTCACGGCCGAGTATCATTGAGCATTGTAACTTGCGCGCAAATACAAAGGGAAGGTTGACTGTTTTTCATAAGGTTTCTACACTCAACGAGATTTGTCCTTCTTGTTCGATTGTAGAACCGTCGGCTGATATAAGAGAGACGGTACCAGGAAGTGTTTTGGGCATGGTACACTTCTCTGATTGCAGTAATGCAGAATAAGTTAGACTTACTGCAGCTCCGATGTCCACGATAGCATTCATATGTTGTCCCAACTCCATGAAGGTGAACCGAAGACATGCCGTTGGTGAGGTGCGTAGTGACGTTGTCACCAGAGGGACATGATGGACTACATGAGACCCAACCTTGCCAGGCTCAATTCGCTTAAAACGTTTGGCGTTGGTATAGGTTGCGTTTTGCAGGGGGCAAAGTGATTTTGTGCAGAATCGAGCTAAGTGCCAAATGTCCCCACACGTTTAGCAACGACGTTTATTTGAACGTACTAGAGAAGATCGTTGAGCCAGACTCGGAAGCTGGATTACTGATGTTGACACCATGTCCATTGCTTTGTTAGCTGCTTGAACTTCGAGTACTCGAGCCAGTGCTGCACGAGTCGAGGTTTGGTGGGCCAGTCGCGCAAGACGCTGGATGTCGGTATCTTAGATTGAGTCGATGAAAGCAGTGGTTGCCATCTGCTCCAAGTCCACTTCCGTACATCCGACGAGCTCTCTTCTCGCTATCCGCTGGATTACGTTAGCTAGCTCCAGGAGTGTGTTTGTGCCTTGGCGGTGGTGCTTCAAAGCAGTCGGGTGAAATTGCTGGAGATGTTCCTACCAAAGCGGGACTTTACGGCTTCTATGAGTAGCTGATATGAGTAACGAATTGTTGCAGACATGCTCTCCAAACATTCAGGAGCGTTCCCCCTCAACTGGGCCACCATTGCACGAGCTCTAGACTTTGCGTCCAACCCGTAAAACTGTGCAACCGTTTCGAATTGAATGATGAAGGCTTGTCAAGACGACTGCCCATCGAATGTCGGCAGGTTGAGTGGCAATCCGTGGTGCACACTCAGTCCAATCCGAGATTCCACGGACGAAAGGCCATCATTGAGACGTTGCCCTACATTGGCAATTTGAGATACGACCGCAGTTTCCAACAGGCACAGGCGGGTTGCGAGGCAATCGTCGAGGGTTCCAAGCATGTTCACAATGTCTGTAGCACTCCTTTCGGCGAGCAGATTAGCTAACCGCTTCGTGATGTGCATCGCCATAGAAATTGAGATCACGCCACTTGCCTCCGACTGGGTTGCCACTTCGTAATCCCAACGCTGCCACCAAATGTTGCGAGCGTCAAAGCGCATGGACTAAACGGGCAACCCATTATTCAGTCTCCCGTTTTCTACCCGACCTCTTCTTTTTCCTCTCCTTTCTCTTTTTTCCGTGTCCGTTACAATATATTGTGAGAATGTTAAAAGGGTGATTCAATGAGCACTGGTTAGAGGTGCTCGTGCGACAAGATCGTCGTGCACCAGCTGAAGGCGCGCGCAGCTTGGCCCTCCTTTTTCAGCTTTGTCTTCTCCTAACACTTTCTCCGGGCGGGTAAAGGGCCGGTCCACCAGCCTTGGTGTCTTCAGTCGTGGGGTGGGTGGAAAGGTTTCATGCGGAAAACATGGACAATATCACGTGACTTCGCGCGGCAATCTCTAGGTAATGCCACTGATTCCACTTCGTAGCTTGTAGAAGATAGACGGCAGAGAATGGGTTCTGGAGCTGTTTTTCACCTTAAACAGGCGTACGGAGTGGGTGGCGAGGAGGACTTGGTCCCCAACGTTGTAGAATGCTTCGCCATGCGTCTCTGCGTAACGGAGCTGTTGTTGCTGCTGTTATCGTAGAGTTGGAAAACGCGCAAGCTGTCGAGCATCCTCCGCACGGCATATGGCCTTTGAAGGATACGACGTGTCAAGTATCAAGTATCAATAGTATGAAGAGTTGTAACGGGTTCACGGGCGGATAACAAGTAATACGATGAGAAACCTGTGGTTTACTGACGCGCAGTGTAATAAGCGAAGGTCACATATGGGACGATAGCGTAGCAGTTTGAATGGTTTTTCACGACGCACGTTGACATCATCTCTGACAACATGCGGTTTAGGCGTTCTGTTAGCCCATTGGTTTGGGGATGATAAGTGCTGGTCAATTTATGTGTTGTGTTAGCCAGACGGCTCTGTGGTAGGCAGACTGAAGGGAATAAGGAACCCTCTCCCGACCCCGATAGTTATACAACTGAGGTAATCTAGGGATATTGCCTGGGATAGACCTCTACGCAACGTTTCTGCGTCTGGCGGTCCGGAAATCAGTACGGGATGCCATATACGAGTGTCCATAATCGTGTATACGGTTAGTTGAAACCAAGCCTCTTTTAGCGCACTGAAATGCCGATGCCCATTAGGTTGGTCGAAGTCGGGCGCTCTAAGTGTACTCGTTGGTTTTTTCATGGCGCTCTCAGCTTTCAAGTCCCGACACCATTTTACTCTAGTGCTGTGAGCCTATCTGACTTCGAAGTGGGAGCGGCAGGAGCGTGTGCCAGAGGACTAATCACGACACTCCAGCCATTTTCGTTGTTTTGTTGAAAGAAGCCTTTACGGCCGAGAAGTTTACCGTCGTACGGAGCGTTTGTATACAGCATCGATCCCGCTCTGCTGTCCAGTGACTATAGGAGGTGCTCAAAGCTTGATGGGGGACCGCAGCGAAAGCCGGCGTCCGCATTGCGAGCAGTCAGTTTTCGCGCGAGAATGCAGACATGTGGCTGGGCGATGGATGAATGAATTGCATTGGCTAAATTCTTTGTATCGGGCGGTAACTTGCGCTATAGCGGTGAAGCAGTTGCGAAGTTGCCCTCGGTATCCAGTTCTTTGTCAGCGCTCGGGCCGCTCGGAAGAGATATGGAGCATTCGCTGGCGCTCCGATCCTCTAGATTGAATTGGGCGGCACTCCCAGATATCGCAGATTCATTATAGAGGATAGAGGGCTGAAACACGACCAGCCGAAAATTTCATAAATAATGTAATCTAAAGGAGACGCATTTTTCAGGCTCTTCTTGTCCAATGCTTATCGCTCGCTGGTGTGGGTCGAATAGAAGAACTGCGATTGAGATTATTGCATTTATTTCCACATGAGCCATGGAGGGAATGTGTTCTCAGTTTCCGGAATCTACGGTAAACCGCTAGCGACTAATGTAGCCCTGAACGTTTTGTGTAGTGCTGTTCCGACACACTGACATTGTTTGAAATTGAGGGTGGCGGCTACATACGATGTCTATGCGGAATGCTTTTTCTAGTAGCCTCATCGTAACGCCATTGTCTTGTTACATGCGTCCAACACAGCCAGTTTTCGCAATTACTTTGTGCGCCACGAAGACCGTAGTACGTTGTCAAAAGGGTCGATTCAACCGGCCTTAGCTTAGCACCACCTCTGCCAAAAGTCATATTTCCCTGGCGCAGGTTTCGCACATGCAAATTTCGCATTTTATTTCATGACACCCTACTCTAGAAATGATAACACTAGATATGCCATAGTCCTATCTTGGTAAAATTGTCAGCGAGGACGTTTTCGCCGCTGATTGGACGTGGTGTCATAGCCTGCGCGTAAAAACCATTGATACATTTTTGCCCATTCGCGAGCTCACAACACCTGACCAACTACAAGTAGCGAGAGAAATATCGTGGTCTTTGATGTTCTTGCTTTTCCTTAGTACTCCTTCATCTACCGATCAAATGTCAGCCTATGTACAGCAGCAGAACTTCTTGAATATTGCAAAGCACGTGTCAGTTGTAAATGTCTCCTGACTTGAAATTGCAGATGATCCCAATTTTAGCCTGCATCAGATTTAACTTCGCCACAGCACTGAATTCGTAGGGGGCGACTAAGATTTTTCCCGCCTGTTAACAAACGATGCGCTGTATTTTTTTCTTTTAATGCGAAAGCATTAACTATCCCATGGAGAGTAACGAACGGCGTCTGTAACCACAAAAAAAACGCGCTATATTTTTTTTAGCATTGGTTGAACAAAACGGTGAGTGTGTGTGTGTAGGCGTTGTAAATGAAGATGAGGGAGGGGGGGGGGGACGAGAGCCAATGGCGTTTGTGCACAGTGTGCATTTGTCACTGGCTCAAGCAAAACGGCTCCTGGACAGACATTGGCCGCTGCTTCACGAGAGCGCACTCGGCCACCGGGCGCAACCTCGAAAGTAGCGAAAGGTGGCCGTCTACACCAGTACACCGGAGACGAACAAAGGGAGCTGAAGAACGGCATTTATGCTTTGGCATTCACAACTTGTAGGAGGTGCTTAGGCGTTTTATGAAATATTTTCATTTCTGTCTGCGTATGACGCTTCGTAGTTGTTGAACCGTTTATACGAACACTAACTTCACTCGCTCCGGAAGACGCCAATTCGACCTCGCTCTCGCTCCTGCAGTCACCAAAATCGGACTCCTGGTAACGCATTCCAACCACTTTTCTTACATTGAATAGCATTTAGAAGAACTTCTTAGTGTGCATTGGCTGTGTGTACATGGAAGCATTTGACGTTTTAGTACATTATTTTGAGGAGTACAATTTAGGGCTGCTTATAGTATATGTTCAGAAAAAAAACGCGTGTAATTTAAAAAACGCAAAAAAACATGTTTCTCGGTATTCTTAAACACCCAGGGTTTTAGTGCAGTTATTTTGCAAATATTATATTGTCCAAATTTTATTTCCCAATTGCCGTTTTACAAAAGTCAATCTGTGGTTTGATATTTTTGAAAAATGATGTAGAACCTAATTTTGAAGGTAAATGTTTGTGCGACTTTAGGTTGGTTTTTTGGACACTTGTTCCTTCTTTTACACAGTTAACGATTCTTAAAACAATACGTATTCAAAATTATTTCGACATTTTAAGAACTTAACTATTTATTATTTTCTATCAGGGATTTATTCGGAAAACTTCATATTGTTTTATAAATACTGCAAAAAGTTTGGCTTCAATCAAGTAAGAGAGCAATTTCTTATAACACCTATGACTTAGAACTAGTTTCGTGAAACTTGAGGCATCAACAAAAGTTACCTATTCCTGTATCCCATGCGTTACCTTCAAACGTAGAAACATTTACTGGCCCTGTAATTTTAACCTTCACTCTGGCTCCAAACACAAGGTTCTCTCCCTTTTGACCGTTACACCAATTCGTGGTTCGCCCAGTCGGCCCGTAGTTAGAGATGTAGTTTGCGCTCTGATTGGAGGAACTGCCATATCTTGTTGGTAGGTTCTGACAGTAATAATAAGTAGTCCTCTTTCACCCCGAATGACTTGAGTGGGTCTCAGGCTCCACGTTCCTTCCTGAAACACAAAAAAGATTCTTGAAATGGGATGTTACTTCCACCTGATTACCTAGTTTCATGGGTACATCCTTTGTGAATGCCCAGGTATAGCTCCAAGGCGACACTTAACCCAAAATTCGGAGAATTTTGAGGATTTTGAATTTACGTCACTTAGATGCGGAGAAACTCTATCTGCAATAATGCGCCGGACAGAAATCTTCCAGTGTCTAACACCACGTCAGAAACTTGATCACGAGGGGCAATATTTATAAACGTTCACAAGCATGCTTAAATTTGAACCCCCCCCCCCAAGCACACTTCAAGGGCCCATGAAGCGAGGAAATTATGTTTTTTAAACAACCTGATTGGGACACGCGTGTCCTAAAAAATATATATTTTCCTGAAAACAAAAGTGGAGCAATATTGGTGGCCCCCCGCTGTTCATGTTCCAAGGCCGCCATTGACCTGTAGGGTTTGAAGTAGCGTTTTAGTAGTTTCTCATTGATACCACGGTGACCAATAGGTGTCCACACGCACACTCTGTCTCCGGGCTGGAAGTGGACTTCTCGACGGCGTGGGTTGTACCAGCCAGCGTCGACACGTTGTTGGTCTCGAATCCGAAGTCCGGTTATCTGGCAGACCTCTTCTGCCCGTTGAGTGACCATCTGGGCGTCGCCGTTCCTGTCGTCAACATGATCATTGGGTAGCATTGAGTCAAGCATCGTCGTCAACTTTTTTATGCACCCGCTGGTACGTCTTGTGCTCTGCGTCGACGTACATTAAGATCATGTCGGCGATGGTCTTTCCGAGCCGCTGTTTTTGCCCGTTGTTCTGCGAGTGGTAAGCAGTGGTTCGACAATGGCTGGTGTGAATGGACCGAATAATCTCTTGCGTCAGCTGCGCCAAAAACGCCGTTTCTCTGCCTGTGGTCGAGATTTCCGGTGCTCCTTGACAGAAAACGAAAGACTCTACAAAAAATGGGCCGAAATCGCTGCTACCGCAACGCTGATTCTCGAAGAAATGCGTATTTCGTGCAGCGATCATATATACAAGAAATATAGTTGAACGCAGCATGTCAGCACTTTTCGGTGGACGAACATTCCCGAAATTCCTGTTATCTCTGGTGCAAGAAGATTGGATCATTTAGTGTGTGCATTAAGGACCCGCGCGCAATCCTCGGAAAAGGACGGGGTCATTTCGTTGTTGTGTATACAGGGGCGACGACAACGTGCGCTTAAGGCCCGGGTGCGTATTTATAAGCGGTAGGCGATACGCGGCATGACAACGCCGCTCATGTCGCATTGCCTGCTCCTCGAAGAGGACAGTGTGTCGTGACAGATAGCAACGCGCGCTCATTGCGCGCTTGCCGCGGAGGTCGGCAGTGGACGCTGGGTGTGTATCACTGGGACGCCTTTTAACCTCCCCCCCTCCCCCCCCTCTTTAACCCGGTTCACGCCGCGCTTTGCGGCGATAGTTTGAGGTGGCTCATTCACGCGCCCTAGTGATACACACGGGCAACGTCGCCCGGTGGGGCGGTAGGTTAAAACGGGCCCCAGTCATGCCAACTCCACTTAAATAAGCAGAAGGCCTCAGCACCATCATCAAGGTCAGACAGATTCAGACTTGAGATTGGACACGAGTGCTATGTCAGTGTTCGGCTGGGGCTCACGTTTAGATCAGCGCGTCGAAGTTTCGGCAAGGGCGCAATAGCAGAGTTAGCCATGCAGAGGCTTTGATTATTCTAGGCGGTGTTGGTCATTCACAAGCAACGCCACCCGGCCGGTACAGCAAGTTCGCGTTGCTATGTGTTACGACGCAGCGTCCTTTTCCAGGAGCAGCGAATCGGGCGTGAGCGGCGTTGCCATGCCGCTTATCGCCTACCATTTAGGAATACGCATCCCGGCCGCGTGAGGCAACACTTGGCATCTGAAGTGCAGTGGGGGACACCGGGGCTAGGGCGTACTTGGGCCTCTGGGGGTACGTCGGGAGGTGGCGTCTAGATGTGGTCCAAGGTGCGTGAATATCTTGAAATGAGTCACCCGCAGACTGCCGCCGCGAAGAGGCGTGAACGGGGGGAGGGGGTGTTCACATGCACCTCAGTGATGCAACCAGCATCCTCCACTACGCGGAGCCGAAATTGGCGAAAAGGGACGTCGCCCGCGATCTTCAGTTGCTAGGTGTTATGTGGGGCTGTGGCGATATCCCGTGGCGACGTTGCGCAAATTTGAATACGTGCGCTGCAACCCGTCTAGGGTGAGTGCATGTGCCAGGGCCTCATGCTAACGCATGAAACCTTGACGACTCGCACAGCACCCCATAAAGGGCTGACCGAAAACGATATTTGAGAAATCAAAAACACTCCAAAAAGCGGGAGACGTCATAATTAAAATAAGACTACCGACTTGATACCACAGAAACAAAAAATGTCATTAGTCGTTTCGCCTTTCATGTGGGAGGCATCTTCAATAGTTGCAAAGCAAATGCAAGTTTTAACTTCAAGTCAACGCTATTTATCAGGAATGTCCGTATATGCTTCGGGAGTTGGCCGCGGTTTTTATTATACACAGATGTGTTCCTTCGAACAAACCACGAGCTTTGTCCGAAGGGACGCATCCGTGTGTAACAAATACCGCGGCCCTCTTCATGAAGCTTATATGGACGTTCCCGATAAATAGCGTCCACTTGAGGTTGAACATCGCATTTGTTTTGTAACTACTGAAGATGCCTCCCGCATGGAACGCGAAACGTCTAATTGTATATTTGTTTTCTCTTGTGTCAAGTCGGTGCTTTTATTTTAATTATTTCTGAAATCGTGAGACGACAAAACTCGGTCACATGTCATTGAAGTTAAAGCCCGGCAATTCGATGTCTGTTTGCAGACCACCAGGCAAGCATCACGACTGTCTTTCTCGCCTCCTCTGCTTTTAGGTGACCTTAGTGCTCGTCAGATTTGACGTAACACGCAGCCTGCCAATAGTGTGCATGTTGAATGTCTTTTTGTGCTGGCGTGGCACGCGGCTCGCGCGAATTGCCTCCGCCTCCTCGGTCTCGTGTCCTTCCCTTTTTTGTTTTCGGTACTTGAACCTCAGCGAACGTCTTGAGTGATCGACCGACAGCCAACAGAGTGTGTGGATGGCTGTCCGGATCCACGTGACAAGCATGTTCAAGAACCACGTGAAGGACACAAGGAAACTTTGACAAACGAACCCCCCCCACCCACCACTCTCCCCCTCCCCCCCCCACAAAAAAAAAATAAAAAAACGATGGAGGTGGATTACCGGACGACATATGACGGTGTTGTGTCGCCTCAAGATTTCTGACGTACCCAGTTTGCACACCCCTAAAGGAACACTTTCGTTTCGGCGTATTGCGTAAGATAATTTGTTGCGAAGATTATCCTTCGGGTCCATGCCATCGACGCTGAAAACAGACCAAGGAAATATATTCCACTTTGCTGGAATGTTTAAGTTGAGAAAGCAATCGGCTGGAGGAATCCTGCCGACTTTGTCGACGGTTTCTTGCGTCCCTGACACCAAATACGCTAAACACTTATGAAAAAATCGTGTGTACATATGGACGAACTTTGTGAGCTTGGGCCAATAATACTTCTCAGCAATCTTGGTCAGTGTTCTAGTAGTACCCCGAAAAGACGGAGTGGCGCCACTTGGCGGCTTCTTGTCATCACATAATGCAAAATATAACGTGAAAGCTTCTGCGCTTTATTGATAGCGTGTAGGGTGAGGGGTATCATTCATGATTCATGTTTGATTAGTTTGTCTGAACCAGAGTTTCGGGTTCCGTGTGACAAAATCATTTCGCTGTACTCACAACAATTAAGCTGAACCAGCAGGAAAGATCGGTCCTCGCCTTTTCTTCAGTGGCTTGTCAAGTGACAAAACAGGTAGATTCTGGGACAGCATGACTTCCGGAGCAATTTTTTGTCATTTTCGGACTGTCCAAACAGGCAGGCAGTGAAAATAGAAACCGATCGCGACGAGGACCGAGCAGGCGTTAAAGTTGTCATTCCGATTGCAGTTTTTTTTTCTTTTTTTTCGCAGTTCGTTGGCCCGGTGTTAGAGAGAAACACGAAAAGTAAAGTGCACGTTCCACATGATGCGAGGGTAATCCGTAGTGTTAATCCAGAGATTTGAGCTTTACAACAAAGAAAGCAGACATTGTAATTGAAGCTTTTGTCACTGCGACGAGAGGATCCATCACAACCGCACAGCACTTCGAAAATGACTAAGAGACAAATATATATGACCAACCTTCTAACCGGAAGATTTAGGCCAAGGACGAAACTACTTCCCTACTGAAAAGAATTATGTGAATTTATTTCTGATATGTTTATTGGACAACGTTTTCATATCAGAGCTTATTATTTCATATCAGTTTCATATGCCGCATATCAGTTCCACTAGGCTAGGTGGCGCTAGGTACCACCCCATTCATGCGCTACAAACATATTTTTATTTACTCACGTTACCATCTAGATACATTACGCGTACCACTAGCATCAGCTGAATATATACATTGAGCGCATACACATACACGGCACAACAAACATGAATACAACAGCACACCCAATAACTACTTCTGAGCTCTGCGTTTCCGCCTTTTATACAGGTCGTTTTGTAAGTACGGAGTTTTTCGGTGACCACCTAAATAATAAATTATATTCTCAGCATGTTGGATCTTTTTCAGTGATGTCATGCCTCTGAGAGTATTTCGAACGGCTCAGGGGATGAATCTCTTAATAAAAAGTAAACGCTCATGCCGTAATTATTTGAAAGCCAGTAAATCAAGCCGCTCCACTGCGCCAAGTCCTATACTGAAAAACATTATATGAAATTATTTCTGATATGTTTATTGGACACATTCATATCCGTTGGCATATGTCGCATATCAGTTCTTATATGCCACATACCAGTTTTTGGTTATTTCATATCAGTTTTTGGGTATTTCATATCCGTTTCATATGTCGCATATCAGTTTTTGGATATCAGTTCTTATATAGATTCATATAATTTTTTTCAGTAGGGAATGTTACAAAATAGATCCGCTTAAAAAACTAAAACAAAAAACTTCGGCGTACTATGCCGCAGGAATTTCCGTAGAACTACGTGTGGGTTACACAAGAAATGAGAAGGGGGAGGGAGGGAGCCGGGAGAGGTAGGAGTTAACGCTTCGCCGAGACGCGCTTGAGAGTCATGTGAGCTGCCCGTGCCGCATGGGACGCGAGCTCGGTCGCTGGGCCGCTGTCCAAAGCAATGAGCGAAGATTGTGGAATAATTACCTCCAGAGCGGCGTCTATCGCCGTTTCAATCAGAGAGGAGCGCGTCGTACTGAAGTGCTCATACGAAAAATCTGGCATATAAGATTACATTAATATTTGGAGGTGTGCTAGTCGGTGGTGCATGGCAAATAAATAAAACAGCTAAAAGCAATAAATAAAACAGCAGATAAGACGTTGCTGCATAAAGCACAATTGTGTGTTCTGTATGAGGGCGATCGGTGGCCGAGTGGGCTAGCGCACACCAGCTCGGAGCACGTGGAGCGAGAGCTCGGGCTGCAGAACCCGGGGATCCTGGGCTCAATCCCCACCCCTGCCCGTTTCGATCTGGATGAGCATCGTACCGGCGTGTGGTCGTGTATTACTACTGCGTGGTGCACGTTAAAGACCCCAGGTTAGCGGTTGTACCGCACTGGCTAAATTGCTCATCTACATCTGAGACACCAGACGCCCACTGAGGAAGACTGACTTCCGTTTGTATAAGCATACACACAACAATTTGCTTGCTTTGTTGTCTATGAATTGCAATAACATTCTTCTAGGCAAACTCAAGGACGACGTTGAGGACGACGTCCTAGAGGAAGACATGAAAGACGACGTCTAGGAAGACTTCTAGGGATATCTCAGGCGATTCCTAGGACGACCTAAGGGACGGCGTCTAGGACGACGTCTAGAACGACCTCTAGAGCAGTCTTAAGCACGATCTCAAGGTCGATGTCGATGATGACATCCTAGAGGACGACGTCTTAGGCGACCTCTAGGAGCACTTTAAAGGGACACAGACACCCCAAATATTTATTTTTTATTTTTAGACTACTGGGGAGGAAGAAGAAAAATAGAGGAGAAATATATCGGAAGTCACGTGGTTGTGCAGATTGTTTCTGAAATGAACATATTTGAATTTTTTTAGAAGCCACAAAAGATGCGTATCTTATTTTTAGTATAATTTTAGTATTGAGTGTGTGCCTTCAATGACCCACGACTTTGATTATCTTCGGTGGTTGTGTCTAAACAATAGAAAACGGCACCTGACCTCGAAGAAGAGAGCAAGCGTGACTTGAAACGGCCATTTCTCGATCTGCGGTTTTCGAGCGGAAAGAAAACAAATTTCGAGCCGGAAATCGTGTTCTGTGTAGCTGGGCTTTCATAAGTCACGAAAAAGAAATTGGATAGTATAAATACTTTGGCAGAGTTCCTTCAAGTTCGACCTATAAAACGACCTTTAGGACGACATTCAAGAACGACATCAAGGACGACGTCCGAAAGGACGACGCCCAAGACGACCTATAGGACGGCCTCAAGAACGACGTCCTAGCAGACGACACCAAAGACGACGTCTGGGACGACCTCGAGGACGACGTCGATGACAACGTTAAGCTAGTCAGGTCCTTCGAAGAGGTTGCGAATGTGAAGGAGTGCGAATATGTGAGCTGAAATGGTCTACGCGGCATATCTACTGCGTATTAGGAGGACAGGGTGGTCTCCAAAATATCGCGGGAAAGGTAGCTAAAGATTCCTAGCGTATTAAAAGGACGCGCGTGCGCACGGCTCGGTTAACGGCAGCAGGCACGGCGCGCCGTCAGAGAGCGGGGTGATGCTAATCGTCCTAGGGCCCCTCGATGTGTTTGCGTTTGTCTTACAAGTGGCCAGAGCCCCACGGAGAGATAGTTTTGACATTCATTGGGAAGTATAGGATGCAAATGAGGAAACCGCATTTGCCGACAGCAGAATAGGCGTGTTCTAAGGCATTTTCACAAATTCGAATGTGGCCAACCAGAACCTGGAAATAATACCCTGGCGGTGGTCGCAAGAAACAATGTTAATAAGTGCGTCGGAGTGACTCTTGGCGTCTGAAAATATGGTGCACGTGATGTTTCAATGACTGTCATTCAAAATTGTGATGGAACAGCGCGACAAGCGGAAGGATCGGCATAATCCGTACGCCAGGCTCCGCAGGCTGAGAATCTGCTGTTCAAGTGGTTACACTTTGTTCGAGCAGAACAGAGTTTGAGCGACACATGCCTTTTTTACATCTTTTTGCATGATTATAATTGAAACGTCACGTACACCCTTTTTTAACCATGAATAGTTACTAGATTTAACCCTTATTATCTTATTAGAGAGTTTTCATAAACCGCGTTTTCTCCTCCGCTAAGCCCTCCTCAACGAAGAAGTCACTACTGCGCCTGTGCGCCGATGGCCTTGAATCTAGATCTTCATGTATTGTAGCGGGTTTCGGAGTGCGTTGCGGGACAGCGGAAACGATCTATGAACGCTCCCTACTAAAACTGTTTGTCGCTACCAGCGCTAGAAGATTATTTCCGTATTCTGGTATGCCAAGAGAGCATGCCAAGCTTTCATTCTGCGCCTGGTGCCCGCCCTAACTCTAACTCTGCCCGCTCCTCCCATTGACCAAACTCTCTCAATGTACGGCTCTGCAAGTAGGTCAAATACGCCAGTGCACGAGGCCGGTGTCTCGAGCTGCCCTTGCAAGCCAATGGCAGTGCAGCACAGAAATTAGCGGCCATGGGAAGCGAATGGCTGCAGAGCACCCGCTTGTGGCACGTGTCCTGCGCGTTTTCACAACAATGGTCGGCGGTAATTGTAGGCGGTAATTTTATCAAGGAAATTTATATCGTTCGGCGCTCTGGTGTTATCTGTGTAATGTCACTTTCATGACCCACTTTTCGTGACATCGATCTATCAACTTTGCACCCCTTCAAAGCGCGTAAAAAGACGGAGTTCTACATCAAAGACGGGTCGCGCGATTATATCCATTTAATGAGGCCGCTGGTCGTAGTTTGCAAGTCACGAGCGCCTTGCTAGACCTTCTGACCAACCTTGCTTGACCTTCCCATGGTCGTGAGCTCCCGCTGAAGCCGTTGAGATTGTTGTCGTTGCTTCCAAAACCCGTTAATCGAGCGTTTCCCTCGTTTGCTGCTTGAAGTAGAGAAGCGCGCGAAGAGCATGTCTAGAAGTATGCTCGTTGATCTCAACGGTGAGGTATGTGGGCGGTTTTGGCGGACTTGAAGCTAGCGTAGGATTCCATCGTAACTTACACACAGCTTCAGATTGTGGCGATTGGCGGATTCGACTATGTTTTTAGGTCCCGTTTTATGCACGTTTTGCTTGATAGCAAAAATAAAATACCCATAGCGAACAGTTTCTGCTGCTACACGCTAAAGCACGAAGCCAATGCAAAGAAAATCGGAGAAAATGCTAGGCCTCGTCACGTGATACTTTTCACTACATCAGCATCGAATGGTCGCAGCGCTCTAATTGGTCCCGGTCGGGGCTAATAGCCAAGGGGCCCATCCGTGGGGTATCGTGGCGCGCTTGCGAGATTTCCTCTCGAAGGCCGATGGAGATTACCAGCAGCCACGCCAAGTTGTTATACCTAAAGTTCCCTTTAGAGAGTAAACCTTGTCGAAGGGCGAAGGTTGGCAGGTCTCGCGAGAAGACACGCGGAAATGTACTCCCTCGTCCTTTCTAGGTGCTCGATTTGTGCGCGTAGCTCAAAATCGTATAGCTGAAAAGCCGCCATTTCGTTGACGTTAAATGTGCCGAGAAAACGCTCATCGTCGTTGGTGTGTTATGGAGTAGCCCACGCGCCGACGCTAGCGAGCTCCAAAGTCCAAAGCGACCGAGAACAACCGTTTGCTCGAAGCCCGATATATAAACATTCGTGTCCCCGCTTTGCGCGTAACCTGAGCGCCCCGTACCAGAGGCGTCTTTCTTTTATTTCGTTTTCTATTTATTAAACAAGACGTAAGTTTTCAGATTGACTACGGCACGAAAGGTTGTTGTTGTGTTCTCTTTGCCAAAGATGGTAAAACGAAACATGGTGTCAAAAGTGGGGTTGTTCCGCGAGTATACTAATAATTAGTAAATCGCATGATCGACTACAACCGAAGGAACAATGGACAAGCCCTCAACTTCTGTCGACAACGGTGCTACGCAACAATTGGCAGCGGCAGCTTTTCGCATCTCGCCACCCGAAGCCTTCAGTTTTACAGCACCCAACGAATGGCCGGCGTGGAAGAAGAGAGTCAAGCGCTTCCACAGTGCATCAGGACTTGCATCTCAAGCATCATCACACCAAGTCGACGCTCTCATTTGCATCATGGGACCACAAGCAGAAGACGTCTTACAGGTGTTCAAGCTGTCCGACACCGAGGCTCAAGACTTCGACAAGGTGATGCGAGAACTTCGAACGTTACTTTATTCCCCGTCGAAACGTTGTGTACGAGAGAGCAATGTTCAACGCAAGATTGCGACTGGAGACGGAAACAGTCAAGGGGTACGTCACTGCTCTCCATGGACTAGCCACTTCGTGCAACTATGGAGCACTGAAGGAAGAATTGATCCGCGTGAAGCTGAGTGTTGGTCTTCGGGACCGCAGGATTTTGGAAAAACTTCAACTGAATCTGGATCTGGACCTATAGAAGGCCATCGCTGCTGCGCGACAATCGGAAGGGATTAAGAAGAAACAAGTGGAACTCCGGCCGACAAAAGAAAAGGATGCAACGTTGACCGTATACCAGCCCAAACTGGGACAGCAGCAGGACCTGCTCAGCGAAGAGCTGAACGTTCAAACGCTCGAACTCCTACTAAGAAGACCGCCGCACCCAAACCAAAAGGCAAACCTTGCCGTTGGTGTAGTCGAAAAGCTCACCCGAGGAGCGTGTGTCCAGCGAAAAACGCAGGCTGCAACAGGTGTAAAAAAGGGACATTTTGCAACAGCCTGCAAATCTTCAACTGCCGTGAACTCCCTCGTACACGAACAAGGATTCGTAGGAGCTGCAGCTTCTTCTCAAACAGCAAAATGGGGCATCGAAAAATTCGTCGACAAAACTCCTGTTGTTTTTTGAATAGCCATTGGAGCAGACGAAACGGTGTTACCAGCTGCCATCTTTCAAAAGGTCTTCGCAAAGTGCCACAAGCTCTCCGAGCCCCAACGCCGACTTCATGGTCCAGACGGACGACACCTCAAAGTCATGGGATCAGCTTGGATGAAGCTCAACTGCCATGGGCAACAAGCACTTGAAGAAGTTACATCGTGAAAGGACTTCGCAAACCTCTCATGGGTAAGCCAGCTATCAAAAAGTTTCGACTTGGCCCTCCAATCTGCATGACTGCGAACAAAGCTTGCGAACCGAAGAAAGAGTTCTCTCACCTGTTTCAAGGACTGGGATCTCTCGAAGGAGCTCACGTTCTCAAGCTGAAACCAAATGCGACGCCCTTTGCTCTTGCTCCACCGAGAAGAGTACCGCTTTAGCTGTATCGTGAAACGCAGAACGAGCTAGAAAACATGCATTCGCAGGGTGTCATTTCCCCAATAGATGAACCCACTGAATGGTGCGCGCCGATGGTCATCGTCCCCAAACCGTCTGGCGAAATTCGCATTTGTGTTGACCTCACACAACTGAACAAACGCATTCAACGTGAATATCACCCTATCCCCTCAGTGGAGCACAAGCTGGGAAGGCTAGCGAGAGCCAAGACCTTCTCAAAGCCAGACGCAAATTCTGGGTTCTGGAAGATCCCTTCAGAAGAGAAGTCACGACTTCCGACGACATTGATAGCTCCGTTTGGAAGATTTTGTTTTAATCGCCTACCATTCGGAATCACGTCGGCTCCGGAACATTTCCAGAGACGTATTACACAACTTCTTCAAGAAATGGAAGGAGTACTTTGGCACATGGGCGATGTCTTGATATGGACGTCATCGTCCGAGCAGCACGAGCAACGTCTGCGAGAGGTCCTCAGGCGACTCTTATCAGCAGGACTCACGCTCAACGAGGTTAAAAGCGTCTTTCGAGTGACAAGCATCAAGTTCCTAGGTCATAAAGTAGACAGCGATGGTGTCCGTCCAGACGAGACGATCGCCAACGTGGTGAAACAGATGCCCATACCGACTTCAAAGCAAGAAGTCAAGCGCATCATGTGTATGGCAACATACCTATGACGATTCGTGCCACACCTGTCTGACCTACTGCATCCACTATGGTCACTGCTCAGTTCCAAAGTGGACTTCGTGTGGATCATCCTCAGCAGAAAGCCTTCCCAAAGTAGAAGGAAATCCTCTCAACTTGCCCCGTTCTGGGAATTTACGACGCCAACAAACGATCCATTTTATCGGCAGATGCGTCATCCTACGGTCTGGGAGCAGTGCTGCGTCAAGAGCAGGAGGATAAATCATATCGCGTCATCACCTATTTGTCCAGAACACTGACCGAAACAAAGAATCGGTACGCCCAAATCAAAAAAGAAGGTTTGGCGCTCATGTGGGCATTCCAAAAATTACGAGATTACATCGTGGGAACACACTTTCTACTAGAAACCGACCACAAACCTCTCATTTCTCTGTTCGGATCAAAGTGATTGGATGACCTAACCCCACGTCTTCAGAGACTGTGCATGCGTCTAATGCGCTACTCATTCGAAGCTGTCCACGTTCTGGGCAAAGAACTCAAAGCAGCTGACTCGTTTTCAAGAAACCCTCTGCCACAGCGGCACGACAAAGAGATGCAAGAAGAAATCGATTACTTCATTCGACACATAGAGACGTCCCCACCCTCAACGCAAACGAATCTCTAATGGCTAACGGCAGAGCAAAAAAAGACAATGTTTGCCAAAAACTCGCCAGCTATATCTATAAAGATTGGCCAAATCGTCGAGATCTTGAAGCAGACGTCAAAGAGTACTACGAATACCGTCATCACATGGCCGTGCAAGACAGCCTTCTTATGAATGGTTCTAGAATAGTGGTACCAGAATCCTGCCGCCCACATATCCTGCAACAGCTTCATGAAGGACACATGTGCATAGGAAAATGCAAGGCACAGGCAAATGTATCAGTGTGGTGGCCGAGGATAAACGATCATATCAAGCGCCTGGTCAAGAACTGCGGAAAGTGCATTAAAACTGGCCAGAACCGAAAGCTTCTCCTCATCCCGTCAGTTTCCTAGTCGACCGTGGGAGAGAGTTGCGATTGACCTCTTTTTCATTCACGGAAAATGGTGGCTGGCCGTCGTCGACTACTAGTCTCGCTACCCGGAAATCGCCCGACTGGAAAGCCTCTCAGCAGCGTGAGTAATAATGCACTGAAAATCGATATTTGCGAGGCATGGCATCCCAGAAGTAGTGCTGTCTGATAATGGTCCTCAGTTTGCGGCAACCACAGGTTCAGCATTCACAAAGTTCTCACAGACCTACGTATTTAAGCACATCACATCAAGCCCTCGCTAAGCGCAGAGCAATAGGATGGCGGAAGCTGCGGTGAAGATCATAAAGAGATCACTCAGCAAAACGGAAGATCCGTATGACACACTCATGATCTACCGTTCAACGCCTCTGCCCAACGGATACAGTCCGACAGAACTTCTCATGGAGAGAAGGATGCGTACAGCCATAAGACCCGTTGCTCTGGGGCAGGGGGCGCGAGCGCATCCGCAAGACGCGACCATGTTATAATGGCTGAACCATCCACGTGGCTCTGTAACGTTCGATTTTGCACGTGCCACGTTCGAATGCAAGCATCTGAAGATGCGCGATAACAAAACTTCTAAAAAGATTTAAATAAAAAAAAGAATTATGCAGCTCGCGGCCACAGCGTCCCATTAAACATTCCTTTCATCTTTGGCTTCTTTAATAGCTTCCGCGAGCACGCATGTTTCAATTTACGTGATAGCGAAGCCGAAGCTACTCGCAAAAGCACGTCCTCCTGAAAGATGCTCGCACTGCACGAGCGCGCGTTCTGGACAGGGATGCTGAAAGCTTGCAGCTCGCTCTGTAGCCTCTGCAGCGCTGGCACTTAGAATGGAACAGAGTAGAAAAAAACTTTAGTGGGGAAGCGTATTAACGCATGTTCGAAACGCCAGCCAAATATTCTATTTTGCTCGCCTGGAGTGCTGCTCAAAACTTGAGAGCTACGGGCTTATGAGCAAGAAAACTGGAACCGACAAAAACAATACTTCGACCGGCGACACGGAGTGCGTCAATTAGGTCTACTCGGCTCTGGAGAGCGAGTTTGGGTCATTGACCTAAAGCGAACCGGAGTTGTTCAGAACAAGGCCCATACGCCACGATCTTACTGGATCACGTCCGAGGGTCAAGAGATCCGAAGAAATCGCACGCATTTAATTC